>VDFB02388179.1:0-209444 GCA_007258455.2 Sequoia sempervirens | reverse complement strand
ATTTATTGCCAGGCAGTGGGATTTCTTCATCCAGAAGAAATTACAGAGCATCACAGTTGATTCAAACTTTAGGATTTCAGTTAGCAATTCATTTACAGAGGAGTTATTGCATTGAGGCGCATATTTGTCCCAGATCTGGAGACTCAGAGAAGAGCCGTATTATTTTATTGTTATTTGCTGCTGTCTCAAAGGCCGTACTGTTTGCAGCAGGCCGTGCCTTTCAGCAAAGGCCGTACTTTTTTCTTATTGAGCAAATCGCCATACAGTTGGCCAGTCTAACTTCACATCTTGAGGCGCCTATCTCTCTGGCATCTTTAGCAGACATCTGCAGGAGGAGAAAGTACATAATCATCTCAGCCGTACCATCTTCAGAGGATCATTCATTGCTGCGATTTCCAGGTTTTCATTAAAATATCATTGCTTTTTAATTTGCATGTTAATGGATCTTGCTTGTAATCATTCCAGAAGATGAATATATAAACTGGCATCAGTATTTGCAATAGATTCTGTTATTTCCGGAGTTGTAAGAATTTATTTAGATTTTATATCATTTTATTGCAAAATCGCCATTTTCTTAATTCATGCAAAAACCACAAAAAAACCAAAACTTCAGAAAACAAACAAAAATAGTCAGATTCAGAAACAGGGGAAACAAGGGGTTTCTACAGTATGTACCAAACTTATTCCTGGCCCAGTGAAGCACATCAAAATGATCTGTGAAGTGACTTGCACCCTATCTAGGTGATCCTACATAATGGATAACTTAGCTTGTTAGATACACGTGACAATAGATATGTCCCCTTATACCCTCCACACTGCCAAGGTCTTGGGTAGTAGTTCTGGGACTCCCATAGGCCAAAAGATCATGCCTCTGGTTGCTACTATTTCTGTATGGGAGCATAGCAGCCTGTTCCCCATCCATAAATTTTCTCAAAATCTGGGTGAGGCTCCATCCATAAGGTCCCAGTTCAAGTGTTCTGCCCATAAGGTCGCTTCAGGAATTTATGAAATTCCATAGATGAGAACCTTTTGGGAGGGTGTCTACTGCAAAGATGCATATTGATGCCATGTTATCCAGCTATGTGCTCCAGAGCATCTTCCTCCATGGCTGCAAGCTCTCAGCTGCCCCTGTTTTTCAATTTAAGCTCAATGGGTCTGGATAGATAGGTAGTAGTTTCACTGGCAGTGGAAAGGTTAATTTTCTAATCTTTTAATTATGTCTTCTTTGATGTCAAATAAATATTTTTCCTATTTAGATTCCTAGCTGCAATTGTTTGACATGTGTGACTGCTTTTCCTCATAATAATTATCACTGTTGATTTCTTTCAAACTAAAGTTTTAATAGATGTGAAAATGTGCAGGATCCAAGTGGTATTTTGAAATAAACAGGTATAGAGTGGGAGAAAAAGGGTTTCTAACATTTCAACTCTCCATTTATTTGATTGCTTGCATATTCTTTATTTTCTATTCTTTATATTGTGTTTCAGCTGGTTGGCATATTGATATGGTACTCAAAGTAACTCTTTGTATGCTGTCGTTTTAACATACTCCCTTTTTTGATCCTTTTGCTTATTTGGATTGAACTGAAGATTTGTAGATAATATGCAGTTATGGCTTTGCTTTTACTAACTTATTCTGTAGGTAGTGGCAACTAATACAGAAGTGCTTCATGAATTGGAGAGAGAAACCAGCTGTCTCAAATACATTGGGGAAATAAGCATGAGAAAGGAGGAGCTTTGCACGCTATGGTGGGATCCTGAAAATGAACTCTCTGACCTGCACTACTGTATGGAGCTGAAATTAGAGCCCAATAGTACTGTAAAAGGACCATTTAAGCACTTTGCACAGTACTTCAACTGGCTGAAATTGGATGTAGTCAATTCAGTGATTCCTGTAAGTTTTATTTATGTATTTGCATTTAGGATTACAAACTTTAGTTATAATTTTTGATTTAGACTCTGATTCTCTATGTGTCAAATTGTTAATTGACAATATTGGACATTATGCATTTGCAAAAATTCAAATGACACTTTTTTTTTCAGACAAAAAGAGAGATACAAGGTTCAATTTTTGTTTGCTTGCATGCTTATTTCTTGCATATTGCTTTAGATCCTAAAGTATTCAAGTTGCATAAATGACAGGGAGATAGTGTGGGGCCATTAGGAGCTCAACTAACGTTTGGAGTTAGTAGCAAGCATATTCCTAGAAGAGGCAAACATGAAACAGTTGAAGAAAAACTGGTCAACACTGGTGCTGCCATGATGCTTCTGAAAGAGATAATTGGGCATATTGCAGAGGATTGTGACAATAACTATAAAAGTGCATGGTGCCAAAAAATCTACAGAACTCTTCTCTTAGATGCAGTTTTGGTCAACTCAAGGGCAAGTGGTGCTTTGCTTGGATTGCTTTCACAATCTCCAATGGATAATTTTATGGGCTCTCTAATATGGACTCAATTTGACAATTTTATGGGATTCTGGCATGAATTTATGCTTTGTAGAATTGAAAAGTCACAAGTTTGCCAATATTCACCTTTGTCTTCATTAAATGCTGAGGATGGAAACCACTTTTGTGATATAACTTCTGTTTTTCTAATGATGCTCACTAAAAGATCAGATCTTTGGCATCAACATTCTACAACTCAATGGTTGGTTAGTTCTCTCTCTCACTCACAGACTTAATATTCAGGCCCAAATTGTTGTTCTTGATTGACCTTAAATATTCTGTGGATGTCATTCTAATGTTTTTGTCAAGATTATTTATCTATTTTTGTATAAAGAAATATGTCAAAACAGGCAGTTTCCTTGGGTTCTCGAGGATGGAAGTTAAAAATGTGAGAATAAAGTACACAGCATGATTGCAACTTCTCTTTTCCACTAAATTGCTTTGATGGTATACATCTCACTCTTTTTTTGATAACATATATAGCAAAGTATTACAGGCCAAAGCCTTAGAACCCAATGGCCAACCATTCACATATGTGTCACAACAATGATATGGTTTGCCTAGAGGTAATTTGGCTATTTTTGGGATCAAATATTAGAAAAATCTTATCATATAGTATCCTTATTTATTAAAAATTATGGAGATTCAAAGTAAAAAAATGGTCTAGAAACAACTGGACAAAGAACCATGAATCTCAAGGCAGTACAAATAAATTGAATTGGCAGTGGCTTATCAATTATGGAAGCTAAAAATGTGAATAAAATATACAGTATGCTTCCAACTTCTATTTTCCACTAACTGCTCTGATGGTGTATATTTAAATTTTTTTGGTGACTAATAAAGAAAAATATATAGCAGTGTTCCACAGGGACGCGCCCCCCCGCAAAAAACCCCTACACCCGAGACGGGGATGTTTCTGAGATGGGGAGACGCCTGGGAAACGTCCCTCCGCCATCCCCTTGCCGTCTCCACATCTCGCTGTCATTTCCTTGCCATCTCCTTCTGAAGGGAAACGTTTCTTTGCTGTTTCTGTTGGGGAAACTTCAAGGAAACACCTGGGAGACTTCTAGACGTCCCCTCAACTTGAGGAAACTCCCAGGCGTCCCCTTCAAAAAAACATTATTTTTAGTTAAAAAAGTTAAAAAAATCAATTGAAGTTTACATTTTAATATTTTATGTTTAATTTTTTAAAACATAAAATGTAATTGTATCAAACTTGAAAGTCAAATGAATCATTTTTATTCATTTGTGAACATTTTTCTGTCTGTGCGAGTCTGAAGACGACTGGTTTGAAGAAGAGAATGCTGAACAGGGAACTTGGGCATCGCCATCAAATCTCCAGGCATTTGAGGATTCAAATTCACTAAGGGGTGCACACATACAGGTAAGAACCACGTTTTTTTAGTTTTTTTTTTTGGTTTGCAGACGTGTTAAGGCCTGCCGCTTGTGCCCTCCACATTCTCCAATCTCCACCGCTATATGCTCAAGCCTGTGTGCAGCTTAATGCATTCAAAATGTGGAAGCTCGGGCAAGGCGTGGGCTGCTAAAGAATGCCTCAAAGAGATGTCATCTCATGGAATGCAGAGACGCGCGGGCTAGAATGCCTCAAAGAGATGTCATCTCATGGAATGCAGAGATGTGCGGGCTTAGCCCACGCCTTGCCTGAGCTTCCACATTTTGAATGCATTAAGCTGCAAGCAGGCTTGAGCATAGGGCCTGGGAGTTAAATTTTTTTTTAAATGTTTTACAGTTTACTTTTAATATATATATATATTTTTTATTTTCTCAGAAAATTTTACTATTTTTAAAAAGGAAAAAAATGCTTCTTCCTTTTCAGTATTAGCCATTAGGTGCTTTGTGCTTCTTCCTCATCTCTGTCCATTGATGACTGTTTGAGTGTTTGACAGTTTGTGCTTCCTCTTAGCTATCTTCCCTATTTAATATTTTTCTGTCATTCTTATTATTTGAATTTCTGAATTTTCAATTTAAAAATTTTCAGTCCATGAGACCACATTTCTAAAAGTTCATAACTGTAATATTTACTTTTTTTCATTTTTTGCAATAAATTATTGAATTATAAAATTTAAATTAATAATCTGATGAATTTTTTTTAAACATAGTAGGTCTGATTTTGTTTTTAAATTTTTTTTTGCAACGTCATTTGACATTATCTGATTGTCATAATGAGTTCAATCAATAGAAGTGACGATGAGATTGAGGGTAATGAGGTTGAAGCCGAAATTGGAAGTGAAAATGACTCATCTGATGATGCAGATTTTGAAATAGAAGAGGGTGTTGGTGAACATGGCTCAAATACTCAATCTCAAGTTGAAACAGGTTCTATTGGGAGTAGAAATGATAGGTGCCCTTCAAAAATCCTCCAAAGATATGCCAAGGGTCCCTTTGATCCAAATCACCATTAAAACAATTTGCAACTAAGATGCCAGCACAGCCTGGGACACGTGAGGGCACTAGAAAGTGGGAGTGCCACCTTTGTCATCTTGATTGGTTTGGGAGCATTACTAGAACTAATGCTCACTTTCTTCTTATTCGAGGCAAAGGTGTAGATGTTTGCAAAAAGCTGGAAAAAAATGTGAAGTATAGAGCTGAAATTTTAAAATTATGGGGTTCTAATGAGGAAGAAGCACCTATGACTACTACATTGGCACATAGGAGTAAGGGTGATCAGATTTCAGCAGTTTCTACTTCTAATTTGCAGAGTCAAAGGCCACCAAATCCATTCAGTTCAAGTGCACGAGAGCCTAAGGGGAAATGTAAAGTGGCATCTTCAAGTTCACAACCATTGGCAGATTTATTCAATGCACAAGCAAAGGATGAGGCAGATAATGCTATTGGAAAATTCTTCTTTGCCAATGGCATTCCATTCCATGTGGCTCGCTCTCCTTATTATAAGGAAGCTATGTCAAAGGTAATAAGGGCGGGACCATCATATGTGCCACCAGGGGAGACTAGATTGAGGACAACAATCTTGGATCAGAACTATTCCAAGATTAATATTTTGATGGAGAAGATGAAGAGAACCTGGGTCACAAGTGGATGCAGCATAGTCATGGATGGGTGGACGGACATTAGGCATCGTCCACTCATCAACATCATGGTCACATCTACAGCAGGCCCTTATTTCCTTAGGGATATTGATTGTTCAGGGCATAGCAAGGATGCTCATTATCAGTTTCAGATCCTCAAGGATGCCATAGAGGAGGTTGGGCCACAAATTGTGGTGTAGGTAGTGACAGATGCGGCCCATGTGTGTAGAGCTGCAAGGAGGTTGATTGAGGCAGCCTATAGACACATTTGGTGGACTCCTTATTGTGTGCATGCTATGAATAATGCACTTAAGGACATGGGTAAAATCAGTTGGATCAAATCAATTGTGAGTGATGCTAGAGATGTGTAGATGTTTATTTGCAACCACCATACTTCACATGCACTTTTCAGGACCTTCTCCAAGAAGGAATTCCTAAAACCTATAGAGACTCGGTATGCATCATACTTAATTCTCTTGGAGAGGATGCTTGAATTGCAAGAGGCATTGCAACTAATGGTAATGATAGCAGAGTGGAACCGATGGCTTGAGTCAAAGACACAGCAGGGGTTGAGGGTTAAGGAGGTGGTGAAGAATGATGTTATTTGGGCTGATACCAAATATATTGTCTTCATCATTGATCCAATTTTCAAAGTTATTAGATTTGGGGATTCTAATGCACCTTCCCTTGGAGAGGTATGTGAGTGCATTGATTCCATGCTTGATCAAATGAATGCTAAAGTGCGAGAGGACCCTACAATGCAATTCTACACCGACCATATTTATCCAATCATTCAGTGTAGATGGGAGAAGCTCAACACTCCCTTACACATGGCTGCCTATGCATTGAACCCAAAGTGGTATGTGCCACGTCTTGGTAGAATGACAACTATAGAGGATGCTGAGGAGAAGGAAGGGTACATGAAGGCCATTGACAAAATGTATGATCCTATAGAGGCCAACTTGCTTCGTACCGAGTGGACAAAATTTGCCACTCTTTGGGGATATTTAGAGGCGACCAAGGTAGATTTGGAGACTATGTCAGAGGAGGACCCCAAGTTGTGGTGGACTATGCATGGGCCTAGATCTTTGATTACTACTCTAGCCATTCGTTTGCTGTCCCAGGTTTCTAGTTCTTCTGCTGATGAGAGGAACTGGTCTACTTATAGCTTCATCCACTCCGTTAAGAGGAATAGGCTTACTTCTAGGAGGGCAGAGAAGCTTGTGGCTGTACATAGTGCCTTGCGTCTTATTGACCGCATCACAACTACATACAAGGAGAGTCCAACAGCTAGATGGGATGTACAGCCAGAAGAGCCAGCACAGATAGATGATGATCCTACACAGACAGGACTGGTTGGTATTGGTTTAGAAGAGCTTGAGCATGTGGCATCCAACAGTTCTAGTGATGAGGAGATTGGCATGGAGCTTGGAGATGATTAGATCATTAGAGGCATCAGGCCATTAGCCTGGAGCCATTTACGATTAGTATTTACTATTTTGTTACTTGTACTTAGTTTTTGAAGTTTGAAGTTTGAACATTGATGATACAGTGATACTTGATTGCAATTATGATTCATGAATCATGATTATGAAACTCGAATTATGAAACATTTAGTTCTTATTGCATTTTCCAATGTCTATATTTTCATTTTGATTTTCAATGTTTAGTGGTTCACTAGTTCAATGATTCAATCACAATGAAATGATATATAATTGCAATGTGTTATTGTGTTTAAACTTTTAAGTTTTAAGTTTTGTTTAACTTTACTTATTCCTTAGGCTTCTACAATTATGTAATTATATTGTTATACATCTTTTTATAACTAATTTTTCAAGTACTATATGTATTTCAGCGCCACCCCTTGCCGCTCCCCCGTGTTGATGTGGTTTTTGTGACCATACCAAACAGCAGAACAAAATAGTTTTGGGGCTACTCCGTTCTCTCTTGATCAAAGTATTCCATGCGCTAAGATTGCGAGAAAGTTCGCATGTTCAACTCCAAGGTTCCTTAAGTGCGAATAGACCCAGTTTGGTTGATGTGAATTGCTGTGTTCTTACGAGGGGACTTACACAATTGTTCAGATTTCTTGCAGTTAGCAGCGGGTATGTGATTTGAAGGGGATTCTTGCGCGTATGATTTGGCAATGTGGTTCCTTTCCTAAAACTAATTAGAAAGTGCGGAAAGTAAAAGGGGTTAAGGCCTAAGAAATTTATGTGCTACTCTAAATGCAGGATATGTGGAGCTTTGTTTCAATAGACTTCAACCGGATTTCACCTAGCCTCCGTCGGACAGCCTCAGCAAAATCGGTGCAATCTTCAAGGGAAATAGCAAAAGATGTTCAAATTATGAATTAACATGCATACACCATCAGAACGACGCATATAAGCATATAAATCACAACCGAAGTTAAACTCAAGATAATGTCCAGTTGACCACACAAGGCAAACTTATCATCAACAAGCAGCTAGTGGTATGGAATAAAGCGAAGCTATCTCAATAAAACACCACACACCAAAATAAGCTACTTGCATGAATTTAAGCTACTTGGATACGAAAGGAAGAAGAAACCTTGCTAGCATTTCATGACAAGACGAATTCCATCATCAATGAAAAGATCTATTATCATAAAATGTGTTACACAACAATCTCCTCAAAAGTTTTCAAAGGGAAAACTCTCTCTTCTCCAAATTATGCAAAATGATCTACAATGCTACACTACTAATACTCTCTCAGTGTCTACTACTCCAATGTCTAATCTAATTCTAATTTTCTAATGCCTTACAAATGAGGGGGACCCCCCTTTTATAGCTAGGCCAAGTCCCAAAAGACGGCTAGGGTTACAATCAATAGAGGCTAATCGCAAGCCACCAAAATTCTAACCCTAAAACTACAAATAAGGGAGTACATTAATGAATCAAAGATCTCACCACTCCCAAAGCAAATGGTGGCCAAATGTCTATATTCAGTCTTCTAGAAGATCTCGCCCGAGTGTGTTCTATTGGCTCTTCTCTCTGACCGCCAACTCAACAAATCTAAGTGGCACGCCTCCTCAATCAAATCGGGAACACAATCTAACTGAACTCTAACACTGATCGAATGTAACGTGCCTTGTATAAGATTTTCTCCAAGCAAATGCAAGGAGTCTCAGTGAGTTCGATCAAAGTGGAGAATGTAGCAGTATTTTCAAAGTCATCCTATACAAAGGTCTTAATATCTGCGAAGAAAGGCACCAGCAAACCCCTCAAATTATCAAAACTTATCTCATTTGGATTCAGCCGCCTAGCAAATATGGCCTCAAAGGTGTTCTCAACTCCATCTATGATGTTGGCCATAGCCCTGTGTATCCTTGGCTTAACTACCGTGCCGCATCAAGAAGCCACGCCTCGTGATAGCCAAGAATACCCAGAGAAATCATATCGCTGGCCCGCCTTAATGACACTTCCATCAATCTCCAAGAATCGCAATGGCACATGCCTCAACACCTCAAGACGCCTGATCACCCATCTGAGCAGATAGAGGCATCGCCCCAGCATGATCCACTGCATCCATCCGTGTCAAACAGTAGAGGCTCATGAAAAGCAAAGATAGGGTCCTCCTGCAAATTTCTCTCACCGCACTTAACTCCGTGACCCATTTGACCGCCTCCCCGTGCCATTCTTCCCAACTCTACTAAGCCGCTGATTGACTCCCTAGGAATATCTGCCGGAGGCTCCATCACTGGTACATCCTGCCCTCGAGAACGAGACAATTGCTGAACATATCCAATTAATGCCTTGTGTTCTCGCTTCAACTTCTTATATTTTCCTTCTTTCTTGAACAACTTATCCTTGAGGGCGAGGAAGGAGTTATCACACTCCTCAACAATCTGAGCACCAGTAGGGCGTCCCAAATCCAAAGTGGTGACCACATAATTTTCAGGAACTGCTTCATTCCGGTCACACTCAACTCGTGGGACAGCTACGTGAAGAGTACGAGAGCCATCCTCATTAGTGGAAATCTTCGAAAACTTTCTTGCCTTCTTCTTCGGTGGAGGTGCACTGATCCGGTTCAAGAACTCTTCCATCTCCACCGCTGGATCAAGCTCCTCACTCGGGCTTCTTCTCATTCTATCTTTAAGCCAATCGGGCACCTCATATAGTATATCAAAGGGCTGCTGCTCCTGTGCCTCGACTTCTCTAATCTGTTCAACTTCTTCTTCATTCTGGAGAGGCTCATCGTCCTCAAGTGGCTGAGTGTCACCTGACACTATATCATCATCATCGCCATCGCTCATGGCCGCCTCTAACTTTGCTGAAAATCGAGGGTCAGACAGTCCCCTCATCATCCCTGCTGATCAATCCCACAGTACATTGCATCGCCAATCGGACTCTCCGTGGAGGTCAATTGGTCATCCTCGCACTACCGTACTTGATTCAACGCAATCCTCCGACGTTAAACAGACACTCTCCCTGTATGCTTGGAGAACGTGTCTCCAAGGGTGTTGCCACTGTGACTCGTGGAGGCTCTGGCTGAACTATTTCTTTCTTTCTGGACTCTGGACCCCGTGTAATTTGTTTCTTTCTTCCTGTGGTGGGCGTCCTATGATCTCCCATCATATTGTAAGTCAAGGCAATTGACCTACTCTTCAATCTCTTCACTCTCCTGTCAACCCAGGCCCTGGTGAATGTCATAACTGGGATAGAGAGAGTATCTAAACTGCAACCTCGGGCTCTGACCAATCTATAGGTGGAAGTGGAGTATCCCGAACAGCTGCATAATCCGGGTGAACAACATCCATATCCTCACTGACCTGGTCCGGAACTGGAACTACCTCACACTCCCTGATCAGAGTAATCGGCAACCGAGAAAACATTCTCTTCCTTACCTCAATTTCATCAACTGCATCAGCCCAATAATCTTCTATGGTGGCCTTATGTTTGAATTCCTCTGACAACACCCATTTGATGTTATGATGCGGGTCATAGTGTTGTCTACTTGTATGATATGAGAAGTGATAAAATTGAAGCTCACTTTCAGCTTCCCTAGCTGCCTGTATCGAAGGACACACCTCATCCGAGTTGCCCATCACAATTGGAAACTCTATCCCCCCTTTCTTTTTCTTCTTTTGAATTTTGTCAAAGGCTGTTAAACTGTTCGATATTCTATATTATTATCTATCCATGGGTACTTAGGGCAGCCCATAAAGAGTATGAAGAAAATCCTTGCAGCCTAATGGTATGAAAATCTTGAACTCAATAAACCAAAGACCTGCTACCTTTCAATCAGCTCTGAGCATCCCTAGGAGATCTCGATGTAACTCTCCCCAAGCAGCCCTTGGATGCATGGTGAATGAATCGTTGACACGCTTGTATAGGTTGTGCCCAAAGGTAACTGCAGTACACGCCTCATGGATTTTGAACTGGTGAGCCAACCGATCGTTCCTTGTAAGAAATCCCTCTGCATTCTCATCATCTGTAAGCAACATATAAACAGATAAGAGCTCATGTAAACGCTAGTCCTCGTGCCTGTGATGCCTTATGTGTATATTGTCGCCATCATTTCGCCCACCGATGTAATCCTTGCCCTAGCACCAAAGCGATGTAAATAAAACATCCAAAGCTCAAAATGTAGGGATCGGGGCAACTACCAACCCCGCCAAATATCAAGATAAGATCATGTATTCTTTACTTCGTGTCCTCCGCTATGATCTATTTTTGGCGCCTTTTCATCGAGATGGCTTTAGGAGTGCTCATCTAGTGAGTGTTAATTAAGAACTTCCATGCAACTGCTCAAAAGGTATATACATCCGCTTTGTCGGCCCTCGACTTGTAAATCATATTCTCGCACCGGATCCTCAAGTCACCAATGGCTGGAGTAAGATTACAAGCACTCTGTCATCCGTGACATGATAGACCGTGTTCCTTTTCATAGCTAGCTTAATTCCATTATCACCGATCAATAGTCATGGAAAACCAGTAGTCGATATAGCCCACTTTGACGATGTTGTGCGGCGAAATAAGCCCGATGACTTCCAATTCCAAATGTACCGTTTGAAGTTAGTATCCAAAGTTGACAGAGCCCAAATTGGTGTCTGTTAACTTGCCCAGCTTTGAAATAAACTTCGACTCCGGCATGAATGTTTTGCTGAGCTTCTTGATCATAGCTTGTCTTGAGGCACCATTGTCCTTTCCGGTTGTCCTCGCTTCAGCCATCTGCAACATAACAAACATTCATCAGCAATTAAATTTAATAAAATAAGGCACTGTATAGGGGCTGCAGTCGAATTCTAGAAGCTGCAATAACTCTCGTGTTTGCAAACCTCAGCTTCTTCTCTTGAATAAGTTCGAATTCCAACACTTAGAACAGATTTCTAAGTGAACTTTGATGACTTTACTTCACTATCAGCAATCAGCAATCTCACACTAGCAAGTTCGTACTTTCAAAGCTCTTAGCTATTTACTCAATATAAGGCATCCCTTCAACTGGCAACTTCAACTTACTTAACAAATCAGATTTCAGCCTCAATACTAGCAAAGCCGTACCTTTCACAAGCAACCTCAATCTTCAGCAAATACTCCTTTAATTAGCAATGGCGTACCTCTTCTACTTCAGCAATGGCGCTTAGCTTCAGCAACAAATTAAATTGGCAAAGTCGTACCTCCCAAGCTTTTAACAATTTGATTAACTTCCAAGTGCGCCTCTTCAGCAAACTCAATTCCTCAGCAAAAATTCGAATTCCTTCAAGCTCTCCAGCAACTTAAGGCGTCCCTTTTTAACTCAGCAACATTCAGATTTCAAACTCTTCAAGCAACAATTCACTGCAACACTTCACTCTCAGAGCAAGTTCGCCTTCTTCAGTTGTGAAAACAAGTGAAAAACTTCTCCATTTTATAGCTAAAACTTGAATTCTAGAAGAAGTTAATTTTAGCCAGTGCCATTAAACTCCACTGCTCCACTCCAAGAATTCGAACTTTCCTCCTCTGACACTTGTCTCCTGTCGGGAAATATTATTCTTCTAGAAACTTGACTTTGATTGGCGTTTTTGAATTTCTTTTCGAAAAAAAAATTAATTTAAATTCATCATTTTCTTACTCATCAGCTGGAGCTCTGTTACTGGAATTTGAATTTTAACTCTCTTCTGCTCTGGAAAATTCATCCTCGAAGAATTTAATCAAAATTATCTAGGCAACTCCCTTCAGATTCATTGTTCGAAGAAAATTCACTTTGAAAACACATTTTATTCATTTTGCCCTTAAAATTTAAAATTCTCCCTTAGGAAAATTCACAATTTGAGCACTGATTAAATTCTTCACTGAAAAAGTGTCGGCGAAGCTTGAAAGACTTGGAAATCCATTTATCATCACAAATGTTCATTACCCAGAAGCAATTTTTCTTCAGATTGTCTGGAATCCATGGGTACCCAACGAACGGGTTCATTTAATTTTTCAATTTGAACCTTAGAAAAATATTATTTTCACCATTTAAATTCGTTCTTCGCCTGTGATCACTCTGTGTTGCTCTGACTTCTTGAAAAATTTGAATCACCTTGCAATATCATCGTCTCTGACTGCATCTCTGAGGAAAGTTGCTCGTGCTCCGGAAAACTTCACCACCCTGAGGCTCTGGGCGTATTTTCTAAGAAAGAAAAATAATTTGCCTTAGAAAATATTTTAAATCATCTTGCACTTTGAGAAGTTTCCTTAAAAAAAATTTCGTTTGCCAGTGGAGAGGAAATTTTTATCAACTTCGTTTGGAAGAATTTACTCATTCCCGGCACGCCTTATTTCTCACTTCATACTTCACACTTGAAAGGCAATTTTATTAAAATTTCTAACGCCTTAGAGGAGTTCTCCAACACTTAGGAAATATTTCACTTTTCTACTTGAGGCGCCTAGCACACTTTATTTTACTTCCACCACCTTCAAGTATTTCAACGCCTTCAAGATATTCTAAAATCACCCCTTAGAAAATATTTTAACATCTTATAACTCCCCTCACTCTAGGCGCACAATTCACTTAGCATTTTATTCTCAACACCTTCAGATATTCTAAAATCACCCCTTATGACTCCCATCTCCCTAGGCGCATATAGCACTTGAAGAGGGATTTAAAATTACGCCACACACCTTGAAATAATTTTCCAATATACACCACCTCACACGCTTTGAAAAATTCTAACGCCCTCAAGATATTTAATATCACCTTAGGCGCCCAACACTCTTGGAGAAAAATCACGCCTAACTCACCTTGGGCGCATTCTGAGGGTGGAGGAGGATAACGCCTAACATTTACACCTTTCACCATGCTTTGGTAATATTCTTCACCTCAATTACCACCCTTAATTACTTTTCACATCCAAACATGGGCGCATTTTGATGTAGGAGGACAAACTTGCCACCACGCCTTGTGACCCTTCATCTTCTACGTTTTTGTCTTGACATGCACAAGTTTGGGCGCATTTTGCCTATGGAGGAGGACGAGATTTTTGACTTCTTGACTTTTCTTTCCCCTTGGGCGCATTTTGATGTGTCTAATGGATGAACGCCTTCAGGTGACTCTTCGCCTTCCAAACTTTGTCCTCACATGCATGCACTTGGGCGCATTTTGCCCCTTGAGGAGGATAAGAAACGTTGACCTGTTTGACCCCTTGCAACCTTGGGCGCATTTCCATGTATGAGGAGGATTAACACGTTTGACTTTGCTTTGACTTACTTGTGTTTTGGGCGCATTTCACCCCTGCTACAGGATGGGCGCATTTAGGAGGGGGTGGCGGATTTCCATGCCTTAGAAACTTTTCAACTTTTCCCTCTTCCTTCTTGGGCGCAATTTGGCCTGGCAGCAGGACGAAGATCATTGACTTTGTTGACTTTTCCTGCCTTGGGCGCATTTTGCCCTATGTGAAGGATGAACTCACACTTAGAAAAAAATTTTCTACGCCTCTAGCCGAGATGGGCGCATTTCCCTATGCCTGCTGGACGAGACTCCAGACTTAGACAAATTTTTATCATCCTTGCCAGCTTACGTGCCCTGCTATTTATAGTAAGTTCTCTCAATTTTGCACTTCTGGAGCTCGGATCAACTTGAAATTTCAAACATAGCTTCTTCACAACTTTATCAACCGTTTTTCCAAGACCGCCATTTTTAGTCACCCTCGCTATTTTAGTCTGTCAAGGTATTTACTACAACAGTAAGCTTCATGTTTCCGAGTAGCTCCCAAGTCTGGATCGAGTTGAAATTTGAATGAAACGCTCCTCACCACGTGACCTTACTGCCGACACTGACGCATGCACTTGATTTACTATTTTTAGCATGTTTCCAATTTGACTTACTATAAATAGTAAGTGCTCCGATCGACTTAAAATTCTCATCAATGAGTTAGCCCAAGGACGCCGATCAGGTGGTTTACATCGGATTTTGAATATCTTTGACTTTTTGATGCCCGCCTTTAGGCTTCGGCCGGAAACCCTAACTTGCACCGTAGATGACCAAAAGATCCTCATTGGTCTCGCTTCAAGTACTGCGACGCCTCGCGGAATCAATCACTGGTGGCGCACGCTGTGACACACCTGCTAAAATAGCAAGTTCCTTACTGAGTGGGAATCTCCGTTTGCATGTCACACCATCGCGAAGCTCTTGAAAAACCCATCAGGAATCATTCGACATGCAAAAGAAACCCCGACATGCAAACCCTAAAAATAGCCTCGAAAGGCTGAATCCTGAAAGTTGTCTCTCGTCTTGCATGTTACATCATCGCGAAGGTCTCGAAAAACCCAGAAGGAATATCCAGACATGCAAAGAAAATCTCTGCATCTGCACCCTGAAATTTGCCTCGGAAGTTGAATTGCTAAAAATAGTAAGTTGTCGGTTTTCGCTCAAATTTTGCACATGAGTAGCCTGATATGTTCCGAATGCAGTGTGATGATCGGAATCTCAAAATAGTTGACGAACTGCCCTGAATTTCACACTTACTAAAAATAGTAAGCACCTCAGAATTCGATGAAAACTGGCTGGAAGCCTGCTGGATGTCTGCTGACAACAACGTTAAATTCAATTTTCAATTTACTCACTTTACTTGACCTTGAATTGACCAGAAAAGTTCAAAACCCTAATTTCAGACTTGGCCAATATTTTCGCGTTTAAGCTCAATGACGGACACAACCCCCCGAAAGACGGACACCAGAAAAGAGACAGAGCGAGAGAGAGAGAAGAAAACCCAAGCCAAAAGACCGGAACGGAGCAAAGTTAGGGGTCCCCATCTTGAATGGGGCGATGTGTGAAAAGGTCACAACACCCCGCCGCCATCCCCCTGCCGTCCCCCTGACGTCCTCGAACTAAAGCCCCCGTCTCCCATCTGGGAAACGTGTCCCCCGCCATCCCCTTGTCCCCGTCCCCGAAACTCCGTGGAACACTAATATATAGCAAAATATTACACGCCAAAGCCTCAGAATCCAATGGTCGACCATTCATGTATTTATCACAACAATGATATGGTATGCCTAGAGATAATTTGGCTATTTGTGGGGATCAAGCATAAAAATTACTCTTTGAATATATTATCCTCATTTATTCAAAAATAAACAAGATGCAAAAATATTAAGATGGGCTAGAACCAGCCAGATAAAGAACCACGAGTCCCTAAACCGTTGCTACTAAATTGAATCCCTAAATTAATAATTAACATTCTAACTGCATACCAAATGGTGAACATAGAACTAGGACTTGGTTATCAATTTGCTTTGTTGGTTCAATGAGTGATAGAACTCATTGTTTCTTGAATCTTCATATCCTACTTGTTTAGTGTGTCCATGTTACTTGGTTCTCATTTCTTTAGAACACTAGGTCTTTGGGACTGCATAATAATTGCTCTCCTTGATGCTTTTTTGATCCTGTTGGAAATCTGATCAATTTCTACCAATATCTAAATTCTCTTGCTTTCCTTTTTAACAATACTATGATATGATATGATTTGTGGAGACCTCCTTTCATCATACCTTCTTTCACTTGTATCTTGACTTCATACATTGACGTAGATATACCATTTTGGATGGATTTCAAAACCCATCAAAACAATACTAAATTGATATTTATATTAGCAGGCAATGAAAAGTACATTTCTTTGCTCTTTGGTAGAGTTTGAGACCTAAATTGCATGTAAATAAGTAAAAATAGTAGTATCATAAGGTTTATTTTTGTCCTTGCTTAGCACAACAAACATTATAACGCCTCTTTGACAATTATGGTCTCAACCTTCCCCCAAGATTCCAGAAACATTGAAGATCCATGTCACAAATGTCAATTGCATCAATCATGGGTTGCCAACTTGCTAGTATGGGGATCTAGCAACATTGAAGGTAGGTTTCAATATAATGACTTGTCTCGGCTAGACTAAGAATTGAGTGCAACACAAGAAGCACAGAAATTATGGATACAAATAATCGCAACAGTGTTAGGAGAGGCTCTAGAGGTGTTGGGAATGGTAGGGGCATGACAATTTGTGTTGGCTTCAACCCTATGAGTGGAAGGTGGTCCTATTTTGTTTTTAGCTTTTGTTTATCATCTTCTTTTGACATTGGTGGATGATAAATTGTATTTGGTAGATTACATTTAAAGGTACATCATATCCGATGGAGTTTCATCATGGTAGGGTTTTCTTGGAAGGTGTAATATTAATATGCTCACCTCCCAACTAATCAGTTTCAAAATAAACCGTATCCTACACTTCCTGTAATGACCATGCCTGATTTTATTTTTTGATTTGTTTGCTGACTGAGAGGTGTTTGCTGATATGTTTCGTTTGTTCGTTTTTTCACATGTTTTCATCATTATAAAGAATACATAGGAAACATTGTATATAAAGGAAATTACAATGAAATAACTTCACATTCTCATATAGAACCATATCAAATCATGATAGCTAATGGAGACCAATAAATTTCAGACTTAAAGATATATTTTTAGAGCTGATACAACGTATTGCAGACCTGATAACAGTCATATAACTGTAAGAAATGCTTGCAAACTTGCACCACAAGGTAGATATGATAGTTGCCAATGAATACAGTGAAGCCCACACCATAGAATGGTTGCACGGACCCCAAAGAAGGGCAGAATACAAGTCTATAATACAACAGCAGACCTGCTCATACACAGTTTCCCAAGAGGCACAGCTCCCTAGGAGGGTCGACCTGCCTTCTAAAATCAGCACTTGAGCAATAAATTCAAGTGAGGACTTGAAATGTGGCACCCAAGAGAGAGGTTTCCAACGATCCAATACCCAGAATGATTTGCAGACCACACACAAAGTTATGAATGAGTTTCACCTTCAGCGACTGTCAAAATATGGGTTTCCAGAATTCTGGAAATGTAAATCAGACTTATGAAAATACCTCAGAACGCTTCCAAACACCACCAAAATGAAGAAAATCCACACACCCAAACACAAGCTGCAAACCCACATTAGACAACTATGAAAATCTTCATTCTAGCAAAGCCAAAATGTTCAACCAGCAAGATAAACATTGAAAACTTTGAAGCCAAAACACCAACCAGCTAGGGTGGGTCTCTCACCACCAAAACCAACAACGTGAGATGAGGGTTTTCGCCCTCAACCAACGGTTTTCGAATCTTGGAGAAATTCCAGCAGAATCTCCTTATGTCGTCAAAACTCACATAACCAAATGAGAGCTCAATAGCTGATTAAATAGAAGTGGAGGGAGGAATTATGGCAACCAACATTTGAAAAAACTTTTCCCTCCAAAACCCCATGCCCATCCTTGCCTTTTCAATATTTGTTTTAACATTTCAAAATATAATCAAATTTACCTCAAAGGGGGCATCCACTTTTGGGGGCACAATATTTGCCTAAAATTTATGAAATAAACCTTTATGATAGGTGTCCACTTAAAGTACATTGTCCCCTCTTTTAAAACAACATTGACCAACTAGGCCAAGGGGTACTTTTTTAACCCATGCTTATTTTCTCACTTTATTAAAACAAACAACTTTATTAACTTAAGTGACGAATTAACCAATAATAATTCTGATCATTGATAGAACTCACCCCTACCAAGAATGGAAACTCTGCATTGCTGCTAAATAGGAGCCGAGACCAATTACCAAATATAGCACCTACTAAAAATAGTTAGTGAGCCAACAAACTGGCCCAAATGAAGCTCAATTGGAACTTACTAAAAAGTAAGTTCATTGAAGATAGTAAATTATTAAAAATAGTAACTTCTAAAAATAGCCGTCACCACTGGTAAATACCCAAAAAATACACAAAAAAACCCAGAAAACTCATCTCCAACTGTAAAGCAAGAGAACCTGAAAATGGGGACATTACACTTCCCTACCCAAGGTCTCTATAGAAAGATGAATATCTCTATCATTTCTTAGTTTTGGGTTTAGGATTCAACAAAAAATATTCTGCATTTCGAATATAAATCCATAGCATTAATGGTTGAACTTGAAGCAAAATAAGTTTTTTTATAGTACAATTTGATAAATCCTAGATAATAGAAAAATTAGAATTTTTTTATTAAACAATCATTAAATCAATGTTAAAACATGTGAAAAATGAATTCAATCCTTTCAAAACATGCATAAAAACCTAAATCTAACATTTAGGAAAGAGTAAGATTCTAGCAATACTTGGATTTAAAAAATAAAAAATGAAAATTCTGACCTAGAATCCAAAACTTGTAAAGATTTGCTCCTCAAATTCAAATTTGTTTGAATTCACTTAAACAAATTTGCAAATATTGTGTAAGCAAATGGTATGGTTAGATTTGTTTAACAAGACTAAAATGTTACATTTTTAGTGTTTTCTCCACATTTTTTCCACGACCAATAGTTTCCCTGTGGGTTTATTGCATGTGGTAGACTTGCCAAGTGCTCTTGTAGACTTGTAAAAAAAAATGCCCAAGTTTGAGATCAAGTAACTTGGCCCTACAAATTACTTGTGAGTCACATGAGTAGTTGGCAAGTTTTATATCCTTGACATATTATACTTGCATTTAATCATGTTGAAAGAACAAATAGCGCAAGAAGGCTCCTAGTTTTTCCCTATGTGAAAGATGAGACTAAAAAAATGATAAAGAACCAAGGATGCTATAGGGATTGAATATACATGGAAAAGAAGCATACAACGTTCCTAAATTATTCTAATTAAAACTTTAAAGCACCAATTGGGGATCTTAGGGAAAAGATTTTCTCAAAATATTTTTAGGGCAAAAATGTCATCCAAAGTAGTTTTATACCCCCTTTTTTGCAGTTTTTTTAGATGCAAAAGTAGCGCCGCAAACGTGCTACACTTTATTATAAAACAAACAAGAAACATAATACCTATGAGAAAAACAATTGTTAAAAGCAAATATTTTTGGTTGACACATGATTGCTTTAGGCCTGAGATATTCCTGCATCAAAATTTTTTATGTATGGAAACAAATGAACTATTCTAGGTCATGAGGATAAGCAAAATAGATTTTAGTGAAAGCAAATTTTTTTCACCTAGGAATAATTTTAAGATGAACTTTAAGGATGAACTGAATAGTAGGTATTTTGTGCATTTTTATGTTTTGGAGTATTTTCAGTTGCAGAAATATTAACGTTTATTCTTTGTTGTCATAGTGTTAAATTTATTGTTGTATGGCTGTTCTGTTCGCTTGTCTTGATGGAAAGCTAAAGGGCATGTTATTTGAAAGTTTTCTGCAAATCAATTGTGCAGGACTCTGTGATATTTTGTAAGTCATAATATTTAGATAATTTTCTGAAGTTTGAAGGGCATACATTCTTATAGTTTGGGTCCGTTGATTTCTGTTTCTTTGAAATTCTGCTAGTTTTTATTTTCTTATATATCTCTGATCTTGTGTTTTCTATTGCTTACCATAAATGTATAGATACTTCCTTTTTATTGCACAGATCTGTATATAGAATCCTGATGTTTCTATCTGAATGTAAATACAGATCAAGCAGTTTAGCTTATTGTTGAATCATGAGGAAAGAAAAGGTTTATTTATCACCTACTGTGAAATAGGATCCCAGGAATCACATTCAGCAAATGCAAATATGGTAGATTTAGTCAAGTCAGACTCTCCTTCAGCAAATGCAAATAAGCTTCAAGAGTGTTATACAGATCTCTCTGCAGAGTTAGAAATGATTGATCTTCAGCGCACGCTAATTGGAAAAGGTGCCCATCGCCATCTGAGTTCGTTCATGAAATTCAAGTATCACTTGAGACCTTCTAGTGCACTGCCTCATCAATTTTGTGAAATAGTTATGATGGAGAGGCTTCAATCTGGCATATTTGTTGATCCTTTTGAATTACAACGCCTTGTAAATCGTGGTGGTGAGTATCAAGTTTTAGATACCCATGTTTATTGCCAAGCCTCTAATTTCTTTTCCTTCTTTTTGTTGATGTGTTAGTGTGCTATGTTTCTAAATAGTTTTTGCATTATGTGTGGTATTCAAAGTTATATTCCTCGTTTTCACAAACATTATTAATTTGATTGATGTCTTTTATTTTTCCCAACATATTCATCCATATCATATATGCTGGTGCAATTGCTGTAAATATTGGTCCATTTTTATGCTTTAGGATAATAAATCTTCTAGAATCTCTCCAATTTTCACAATAACTGTACAAAACTTTGAGACAGCTAGTCATGGTGACAAATGAGCATGTCTATAGAAGTAAGTGCAAATGCTGTTGCAAAAACATAACTTGGTTATGATGACAAGCAGCAAGTCTGTAGTATCAAGTCGTTGCAAAAACATAATTAGCACTGCTAGGACTATGAAAGGAATCTTCATTTATAGAATGGCTTCTAAGAATTAGGCATTGAAGTGTTCCTTTTATGT
Source organism: Sequoia sempervirens (assembly GCA_007258455.2). Lineage (NCBI taxonomy): Eukaryota > Viridiplantae > Streptophyta > Pinopsida > Cupressales > Cupressaceae > Sequoia > Sequoia sempervirens. The sequence goes on along the minus strand of VDFB02388179.1, from coordinate 188,112 downwards.
GAAATATTGAAGTGCTTGTAATCCTGCCTTAACATCATGAGGTGAATATCCATTGACTTGAGCTTTACTTGCTTACCCAACTGTTTTGTATATAGCTAATAAATGAATACTTTTTGATAGACCCTTGCTCATCATTCCCTTTGATCTATAGCCATAATTAATCCATGCATTTGTCTTCCAGAGAGGAAATGCTAAGTGAAAGTATTAGTATTAGTTCGTGAACATACCTTTAAAGGTTTTTCAGGCTTGAAAATTTTGAGATCTATATGGAACATAGGTTTAAGCTAATTAGTGTATACCGTATACCTAATGGCATTTAAATTTTTAATCAGTATGAGATTTAAATTGTGTTCATGACAACTTCAAATAGAATTGTATATGCATGGTTGTCATATCATTGCCAAGATTACACTAGCACTGTGTGGTCTTTTTTATATCTTATTTCTCCACATACTGAAATTCTTTTTAGTTATAAATCACATTCAACACTACAGATGTGCAGAAGCAGTTTGTTAATTTTTCAAAATGTTGGTATTCCCACCAGGGTACACTTCGAATTAACGACCCCCTTTTCATTGTAGGGCAGTCTCTCACCACAATATATATTTTATGCTAGCCATAGGCTTTTCCACATGAAAATCAACTCAGTTTCAAGGACCTCTTTGAAAGGAATGCACCTAGGCCATGCATTTATTTGCATGCCACTGATTGTTGCTAATACAACATATCCACCTTATCACTAGAATATTATTCCTTGACCCTAGAGGGCATTTATCTTAAAGTTAATGTCCACTTCAGTTTTTCAGTTAAATTATATAGCCGAGTATACTTATAGATACAATTGATATTGCTTGAGTAACATCCATTTCAGTGATAGTACCAAGCATTATTATTTCTTTGCATATGCAAGTATATATTATATATAGTTGTGGAATATTAGTTTCTTCAATTAGTTGTTGGTGTAAATAGGTGTTTTACCTGTCTAGGTCCTATTTACATGTTTCCACTTAGGTCCTAGGAAGGAATCTTTCAAGTTAAGCATTAGTTGTCACTTATCTTATCTAGTTGGCATTCATTTAATGCTTGTGTCCTAGGTTGTTATGAGTTAGTTGTCTTATGTGATAGTGTTGAATTTTATGATCAGATGTAAATGCACAGAAAATAATTCAAAATCAGACAATCATAACACAGCATATACCCTGGGAAAACCCTCCTCTTGAGGGAGAAAAACCCAGCAACAAAGATCTCTCCTATATTGATGCAACAGAAGCAATAATTCATTTTACAATGAGGCCGAACACAAGGCCAATAACCAGCATCTACTCTAGATGCAATAACAGATGATAATCTGCACTTAAAGAGATTCGCAATCTGCTCTTCCTTGAAATCTGCACTTAGAGAGATTCGCAATCTGCTCTTGAATGAATTCGCACTTATCTTTATCCTTAACACAGTCCGCACCTTGACACAGATTCCATATGAAGAGATCGCTGCTAATACAGATCTGGAGGATGCGAAACTAGCATGAATCCAAACACAGATTTGCAGACTCTTCTTCACACCTCTGTAATCTGATTGCACCTTGATGTAATATATACGCATTGAATAAGGTCGAGCTTCTCTGTTATGTTCGCACTTGACTTCTTTGTTGTGTTCGCCCTTGTTCGCCCTTGACTTCTCTGTTATGTTCGCCCTTGACAAGGTCGGGCTTCTTTCTGTTATGTTCACATTTGACAAGGTCGGGCTTCTTTCTGTTGTGTTCGCACTTGACAGACATGAATATCGAACTCTGCTAGATGACATACAAGGAAGGATGAAGGTGAATAAATACAAGACGCATTCCTCAAAAAAACCTTCAAGTCGGCCTCAAGACATTGTGAATATCCCCCATTTAAGATAGTATATGTCGGCCTAAAATGTTATTTACAAAGCACAAAGGATGTCGGCCAGAAATGTATTCATAAGGAATGTCGGCCTTAAGAATGTCTTTTAATAATTGACCAAGATGAATTTATATTCTCACATGTCGGCTATAATGAATAATACAAAACAATAAGTATAAGTTGAATAGCCAACGGCTATCATTCAACTTATATTCTCACATGTTGAGCTGGAAGGAACTACCGCGGCTGCTCTAACATTAACACTCCCTCTCAGCTAGGGAGAGAACTTCCAGCTGCATAGAACATATTATCTCCATATGAGGTTCATCTGCCACCATTGCCTGCAATCAGATATGAAGAGAGAAATATCACCTCAATGTAATATCAACCATCACATGGTTAAGTACTAGTGTTCATCACTTTCGTGATGCTGTCACCTTATCGTGACCATGGCTCTCCCAGAGGGTGAAACACAAGTATCAGAAGATCATCACGGACTCTCTCACGTGATGTTGTCATGGAGTCACACACATGACATCCACCATGACTCAGCTCAGAGGGTGGAAACGAGGGCTTTCACCTCAAGTTCTTCCGTCACAGAAGAAAGTGCAATAGTAAGTACGAGTGTTCATCACTTGCGTGATGTTGTCACCTCAAGTGACTTTCACCATGACTCTCTCAGAGGGTGAAACACAAGTACAAGATATGTCATGGAGTCACACACATGACATCCACCATGACTCTCTCAGAGGGTGGAACCGAGGGCTTTCACCTCAAATTCTTCCGTCACAGAAGAAAGTGCATTAACAAGGGATTTCACCTCGAACTTCTCTCACAGAGAAGAACTCATTAAGCAAGGCTCACTGATACTGAGACTCATACTCAGTCAAGGCTGGATTCTCCACCATAACAAGCTTGTCTCGAAAGTATACAAACTTTATCCTGGCAAGAGGTTTGCGTGAGAATATCAGCCGTCTGCCATCAGTGCTAATGTGCCTTAGCTGACAGCCTTCCCAGCATATCTCTGATATAGTGGTACTTGATCTCAACATGCTTGGATCTGTCATGAAACACAAGATTGATGAAAGCTTCACACAACTCTGATTATCACAATGAATGATAGTAGGCTCCATTGATTGTCCAAACAATCTCAGAACGAGCTTACGAAGCCACACTGCTTCTTGAGTTGTTATGCAAGCTGCAATGTACTCGGCCTCTGTTGTGTACAATGCTACAAAAGACTGCGCCTGCACACCAGGAAAGAAATCATAGAACCTACCTATTGAAGCAATAAATAGCCGGGTCTTCTATCTGTGACACAACCTGCCCAATCGAATCAGTGAAACCAAGTAACTCCAAGTCTCATCTAAAGTATACTTCAACCTAAATCCAACTGTAAGCCACGCAAGTATCTCAGGATATGTTTAGCTGCAACAAGATGTATCTGTCTCGAATCACACATAAACTGGCTAAGTGCACTCACTGCATAGCAAATATCAGGTCTAGTGTTAACTAGATACATCAAGGATCCAATCAGCTGTCTGTACAACGTAGGATCCACCAAATCTGAACTAGCTGCAGCAAGATTACCGTCTTCTTCAGGCTCAGCAGGCTCCCTCTAAATCTTCAGGCACTTGCATCAACCTTCTGACCTCTTTGTCCAAGATTGACTGCAACACTTTGACTTAGATAAATGTTTTCCAGTGCACACCTTGGTACTGAAGAGAGTTCAGAATAGTCCTCATTGACCTTATCTCAGATCTCACTATTCTGAATAGGTTTGCGGAGCTACCAATGGCAAACCCAGAAGGCAATCTTGAGCAAATCTGATCTTAGCAACTGAAGGGATCCTCTAAGGGTTTAGCACAACAATCTTCACTTCTTCTCAGTGAGTTACAAGACTCCCTCTTGATCCTTGCTCCAAAGATTGCAAAGAAGACTTTTGGAAGTGAGCTCCCTCTGGCCATCAGCTCAGTCCCAAGGCTGCTTGATTATTTCTTTGGTTGGCATGGCTTTCTCACAAGATGCCTCAAGCTTTTCATCATTAAGCAATTTCTCATCACCTTCTTGCTCCTACAAGCATTTTAGAGAGAGATTACTTAACAGTTTGTAATTACCCAAAGAAATAACAAGACTGGAATCATACAAGATTTACAATCACAGGTTATAACATGAACACATAAGCTTTTATGCACAATGTTAGAACATGAATAAATAAATCAATCAAAAGATCAAACTAGAGGGTTAAAGGAACTTATCTCTATAAGATTTGATATAGCTCCTTCGTTCATTCATTTGTTTGCTCCTCTCGAGAGTGCCTATCTCTGCACAATAAAAGAATGATCTGCACAGCTGCAGATTTCTTGAATGCATTAAACGGTTGGCATGTAGAATCAACTCTCCCAAGAGTTCAAGATTCTATCACAACACATGCATTGGAGAAGGGTATCGATGTGATCAACCTATCACAACATAAGGATACCAATCTCTTCTCTTTTGCTGATTTTTATCTTAAAGACATACATCAAGGATTTACACGATTAGTCTAGATCAACTTACAATAGATAATTTGAAGTATTCAAAGGATCTTTGACCTAGAAATCACAACTTAAGAGAAGTAACAATCTCCTTATACACAATGTCCAAGATACAACAAATGAAGAATACTTGTTTATACTGTGGGATACGCTGATTTAAAGCACAGATCAGCATGCAACTTTTACGGTTTGAACACAGGCCCATGATAAAAATAGAAATGTGATTTCAACAAAACACAGAATACTTATCTTCCTTAATATTCTGATGAATGCAATTATTGAACACAGCATGCTAATCTTATGCTCAGATCAATCCACAGCCTTCATGACTCGAACACAGGCTCATGACACGATTAAATTTGAACAGGGCCCATGACTGCTCAAATTTACAATGTACTCTGTTTCCAACTGCAATCCATTAGGTTAGCAATACACAATGAATGAGGTGACACCACATGATCTCATCTACTGGATCACGATTCAAGAGAAACATAATCTTTACTACACACATGATAAAGCATTATCAAATCTGCACAACTCAACAAACTGAGTAAAAAGTATAAACAACAAAGAAACAAACACTTATCTCTTGAGATCAGAATCTCCTTGAGTGTAGTGCTGAAACTGGAATACAGAAAACAACTGATTCCTTTGAGTCCCGAACATGCACTCTCCAAAGTCTATCCTATTTCAATGATACTCGCTTCTGAAGAGTATGATACCCAGATATCTAATTAAGAGTGAGTTTCTGACAGTATATAAGCGCCCAGAAAAACATATAGTACCGCTAGTTCACATAGGCATGACTGTGGCATTAATATATATGCTACAGGAAGAATAGATATGTTGTTCCTGAAGACCAGATAGCTTCTTCCCACAGCGCTAGCAAAATCAGATGGCTTCTTCCCTGCAGATCTGGAGTAGATTGCAAGTGGTTTCCATCTCTGGTGAACAAGGCATGCAACTAATCTGATCACGATCCTCAAACCTGGCTTTGATACCATGTTGAATTTTATGATCAGATGTAAATGCACAGAAAATAATTCAAAATCAGACAATCATAACACAGCATATACCCTGGGAAAACCCTCCTCTTGAGGGAGAAAAACCCAGCAACAAAGATCTCTCCTATATTGATGCAACAGAAGCAATAATTCATTTTACAATGAGGCTGAACACAAGGCCAATAACCAACATCTACTCTAGATGCAATAACAGATGATAATCTGCACTTAAAGAGATTCGCAATCTGCTCTTCCTTGAAATCTGCACTTAGAGAGATTCGCAATCTGCTCTTGAATGAATTCGCACTTATCTTTATCCTTAACACAGTCCGCACCTTGACACAGATTCCATATGAAGAGATCGCTGCTAATACAGATCTGGAGGATGCGAAACTAGCATGAATCCAAACACAGATTTGCAGACTCTTCTTCACACCTCTGTAATCTGATTGCACCTTGATGTAATATATACGCATTGAATAAGGTCGAGCTTCTCTGTTATGTTCGCACTTGACTTCTTTGTTGTGTTCGCCCTTGTTCGCCCTTGACTTCTCTGTTATGTTCGCCCTTGACAAGGTCGGGCTTCTTTCTGTTATGTTCACATTTGACAAGGTCGGGCTTCTTTCTGTTGTGTTCGCACTTGACAGACATGAATATCGAACTCTGCTAGATGACATACAAGGAAGGATGAAGGTGAATAAATACAAGACGCATTCCTCAAAAAAACCTTCAAGTTGGCCTCAAGACATTGTGAATATCCCCCATTTAAGATAGTATATGTCGGCCTAAAATGTTATTTACAAAGCACAAAGGATGTCGGCCAGAAATGTATTCATAAGGAATGTCGGCCTTAAGAATGTCTTTTAATAATTGACCAAGATGAATTTATATTCTCACATGTCGGCTATAATGAATAATACAAAACAATAAGTATAAGTTGAATAGCCAACGGCTATCATTCAACTTATATTCTCACATGTTGAGCTGGAAGGAACTACCGCGGCTGCTCTAACATTAACAGATAGGACTAATACACTTATCATGATCTTGTCTAATCCTATTCCTCACCTTGCCTATATAAGCAAGGCTTCATATGTACATTGTCATATTCATTTTGGCATTCTTGCATCCTTAATCATAGCATGATATATCTGCCATTTCTCTCTTGTGGAAGTTATTTTGTCTTGCAGGTGATCTAGGGGTGTTGAGGAGTTCACCATAAACTGCTACATGGTATCAAAGCTTCAATGTTGCGGACTTCTTCCCAAATCTAAGAACCAATCTTGGCATGAAATTTTTGTTGGGTGTGAGTTGGTATGGTCTTGAGAACCTTGCCATTGAACTCAGGGCGTTAGAGAAAGTCAAGTTTGGTTTTCGTTTCGTCAATTTTCATCATAGATCGACTAATCTACAAGGGTTTGAACAAGGCTTTTAGTTGTTAGATTCGGTGGTAGCTGATTTTTTGGAGCAGTTTGGGCAAAAATTGACCTCGCCATTGCGTCCAGAAGGCCCAAGAACCTAAGGATTGACTATCAAATTGTCAAAATTTGAGAACATTTGTCGGGGCATGAGGCAAATTTTTTTAGGCCACACAACCTGTTGGCGTAACAACTTACACCTCTGGAGTGCAAGTTGGTACGGACAGCTATGCACACTATGCAATGAGTGCTCTTCAAATTAGGAGGGGAAGCTCCCTCGTTGTGCTGACAAAAGTGCTTTGAAAAGAAAAGTAAATTAAACTATATCCTGTCTTTTTGTCTCAGTTGTAAGAGGCACAAGGCTTTCGAGAAAACTCTATACGTTGTGGCTAAGTATTTTCTAGTTTCGCAAGGCTTAACTACAACACACAAAACTAGTAACTTAAACTATCTGATCCCCTCAAGAATTCAAAGCATGAGGAAACGGAGCGGGAATGATTATTAGACAATAAACCAGGTACAGACTCACAACGTGAAGGCAAGGTGGCACGACTATCTGCTTGTCTGAATAGGCTTATTCCTCACACACATCACACGATAAACCAAGTACAGATTCTCAACTTGAAGGCAAGGTGGCACAACAATCAGCTCAATCTGAATAAGTTTATTGATTACAAAACACGAAGGATAGCCAACTAGGACAATAAATTGCATAGGTGAGACACGCATACAATCTACGATCGAACTAGCCACTATATCTAACTAAGGCAAACATTCATCATAATGATTGCATGAAACTCAAGTGGCATAACAATTCATTATCACAATAAACACTCATGAACAGATACAGAACGAGCAATATTACAAGCAAGGTAGGCACAACATATATTCCTCTCTTATGCAAAAGTTATGTACAAATGAGCAAAAACTCTTATTTATAGACATCAAAGGTGTAGGAAACCCTAAAATCACCTTGAGTCAACTATAGTCTTGCAACACATGCAAGTTTTATTGCTAAACCCTAATAAAACAAACTATATAGTTAACTGGAAAACAACCATCAGTTAACCGATACAATTAATCTAAGTGGACAATGTGCAAGCATGCACGACCTTATTGAAAGAAAAGTTAACTGAAACACTACCCTCAGTTAACTGAAAACCCTAAACCTAACTCCTGCGAAGATATTTCCAAGGAAGAGATATGCATGTATGAAATCAGCAAGAGAACTCAAGACTGAAAGTCGAGTTAACTACTGCTTTTGACTCTATCCTTGAAACTAACTGCAGGTCACAATTGATTGATCACTCCCACTCATCACGATCTATCATCTCATCCAAGAACTGGTCGATCACTCCATCCTTTGGTACTTTGATACTGTCCACGCTGATAATATGCCCCTTCAACTCCTTGTCACCATTCTTGATTGTTTGCATGCATTCTCTAACCTCCCCAATTGCTTTTCTGAAACTGGCTGTCATCACTAAAATGTTTTCCAGTTTAGATGCCACAGGATCTCCCTCGAGATTATCACGAACTAGCTCCTCAAACTTGGCTTGCATTGCATCAAGTCCAATATACGTGCCATCCTCAAGAAGATAATGACACGGGATCTGAACAACAAAGCCACTGATGAGTGCGAGAGCTGCGATGACATTATCCCTGAGTGTAATCAACTTGGTAGAGATCTTCTTGAATGTCTCCCTCTTGAAAAGATGCTGCTCCCTCCAAGCGAAGATTTTATCTTTTATTTCACCCTCCTCCATGGCGTCATATGCAACTGACAGTTGAGATACCAAGATACGATCCTTTGCCAAACCTGCTGCCACTGCAATCTCGAGCTGCTGAATTCCCTGACGAAGTTCATGCGCATCACCCCTCAGCTGATATAACTCTGCAAGAAGATGCCGACCCACAACAATGAAGTTGTCAACCCAGTTGTCCAGAAGTCTACCATGATTGACTAACTGATCCAACTTCTGTTGTTCTGCAAGTGTACTTCGTGGAAGAACAAGCGCTCTACTTGGATTTCCATGAACAAGATTAGAGATATACTGTTGAAGTTGACTGTTCTCAGCTCTAAGAAGTGCTTTATCTTCTCCGTCCTTCGTGACTCGTTCTTCAAGATTATTTGTGACAATCTTGAGAAGACTCACTTCTGTCTCTTGAGTGGTTCTGCCGAGATTCGCTTTGACAAAGGTAAAGTCACCAACCTTAATCTTGTCCAGGCTCTTACCCACTGGCGGTGTAGCAACTTCTATAACAATCTTTGACTCTGGAGTCTTTTCAATATGCGCCTGCTTCTTTATTTTCTTGTTCGACCTCCCTTGATAAGGTTTGCCAAACTCAGATAAATCAAGGTGATAAGAAGGCTCTCGCCTCTGTCTTCCCAAAGATCTCTTGAGCCAACTTGAATTAGCAGTACTATCAAATCGAGGAGAGACCGTCCCTGATGTATCAACCGGTGGTGGATCAGCCGTCTCTGGTGCTACTCGAACTGGTGATTCTGGCTCCGAATCTATATCAATAGGATGAGAATGTGGTGAACATGGTGGACTAGGAGGTGAAATACATGGCTCAGCTTGGATGACTGTCTCTACTAGAACCTCAGGTGCCTTTTCTACCTGTTTCTACTTCCTTTTTCCAGTATGCTTCCCCTTTGTATTCCCGTTGAGTCTAACTCTTTCAGGCGGCTTCAAGATAACCTTGACCCGAGGCCTTGACCTCGAAGTAGAAGGCAACGAAGAAAACCCTACTGGCGGCTCTGCGACTGGAAGTGTCTTGCACTTCCTTTTACTCTCCAAGAACTGTCTGCTGGTTTTGATAATTGATTTAGACACGTCCTCAATGGAAGCACTTTCCCTAGCATACCAATTTGGTGAGCAAAGTGGCTGGCGAGCAACTTGATCTTTGACATACGAGCTAAGCAGAACTTGTCCATCATCATCTGACAGACCCTCAACATCCTCTGATAAGTAATTAGCGATCTGAGTAATAGTGAGTCTGCAGTAGTGACGACGACGAACCTCAAATTCATCCTTGCAATTAGCCCAGAAATCCTCAAGTGCTGGCTTATGTGCAATCCCTCGCTCTAACCTGGTTGCATAATGACCCAAAGGATCATAAGAATGTCTCTCAGTATGAGACTTGAGATTGAATCTCTCAAGTTCGGTTGTCATAAACTTGCAATCAGCCGCAGTCCTGCATGTCAAAATACCCCATCCGAAAGGAAAGGAAATTGCTGACTTATGGTGACTACGAAGAAAAGAGTGAACATGTCAAACTTGTCTAAGAAACTCCATGAAAAGAACTCTGTCCGATGGGTACCTAGGTAACATCAAAGGCTCTCCAACATAACTGAAGACTCGAATATATGTGAAAGTAGGGAATTGAATGAACCAATTCGCCCAACCCTCCATTGCTGATTTGGCCTTTGGTGAAATCCGAATGTGCATTTCATTGTTGAGATCCCTGATTGTCCTCATGAAAAAGTGATCATTCACTGCTTTGAAATCCTGTTCAGCCTTAGAAAACTCCAATTGAGAGTAATACTCGTGAATGTGCTGAACACCAAGAGTCTCGTTAGTCTTCAGGTGTTTGAAATTGCCTTGAGAGGCAACCAAGTATACCAAATAGGACACCATGTGAAACTCATGGATCTCGAGGAATCTAGTAATCTACTGGTGAAGGCACTCGTTGATCAACATAGACCAGTCAAAATGCTCTGAGCCATCCAGGATCCTAGAAATGATGTAAAACATCCATGGTTGGAAAGTACTAGCCTCTTCTTGACCTGTAACCTGCTTGAGTAAAGTTATCAAAACAACAACCTCGTCCTTGAACTCACCACGACCAACCTTTTTAGGCATGTTAGTCTTCTGTATTTTCAGCCACTTCTGAGCAACTTTCCTCTGTGAACACCCTTGATCTTCATACCATGTCTTCTCACAAGCCTCAATAACAACAGTGAAATTATTTGATCGAGGAGTAATAGCAAAGCACTTTTCTACATCCCTCGGCTTAAGAATGCAAATGACTCTCCGATCAACTAATCTGATTTGTCGTGTAGATGAGTCGTAATGCTTGATGCAAGCAAGAATGAACTTGAGATCGAAAGTTGTGATGGGAATAGACCCTGCTGCCAACAACCCGGAATGCTCAAGATTCTTCATCGTATTGCTGCTAATGGCCTCCAAACTGCTCAGATTCACCACTGGATAAACATGACCTAAGTCTGTATCAGTGGTTTTCACAAAGTCATGCATTAGGACTGATTTGGTCTTATAATCCATGGGATTGAATTGCATTTTGAAAATGAGGACTTTTGACTGTGAAGTTCGGTATGTTCAGACAACTTTCCAAAAAGAGTGGAAAATTCTGGACAAGGCTAAAAATAACTTATGGCGGGAAAATTTTCCAAATTTTTCTGACACATGGGTTTTGTGTAGAATCAAATTCGAAGACAACCTAGATCAGTAAAAAATTTAAAAATTGAGTTTTAGGAAAGCATGCAAAGGTTTTTAAGTCCAAAAAAGCACTGGTTCTAGAGCTCGCTTAGGGCAATTTTTTTCCCGAGAAAATCTGGAATATGGGTATTGTGCAAAATGAAAATTTAAGGCAACCCAAATGATGCGATTTTGGAAAAAGTGTATTTTAGGCCTCCATGCAACGAAATCCCTCTGAAAAAGCAAAAAAGCTAGATTTGAAAAAGCACAGAAGCAAGAATTCTGATGTTGAAGAGTGAAATGTGCGAGCTCAAATGTCTGAATGCTGAATGTTTGCTGATTTTCTTTGACATGCATAGAAAGTACCTAAGATGAGAAATAGAGGAAATAAGACAGAAGAAAGAAGGTTTTGTCTGTTCTGCTTTTGGAGAATTCGCCTATCTTTGACTTGGATTTGATGTAACCTGCATGCAAATTGAAAACAAAAACTGGAAATGCCTTCCTCTGAGCAATCTGAATCCAATGCTATGGAGAATGTTGAAATCTAACACCTATAGCACCTTGAATCCTCACATGCATGAAGAAATCGCCATTAATGAAGCTGTGAATAGGCACAACTTGCTTGAGAATGATGAAATAATGGCGACTTAAGCCTTTAAATAAATAAATTTCATCAAAAATGGTCCATCTTCTCAACTAGAAGCGCACCTCTCAAAATAGGCTTCAAACTGAACTTCAAAATAAAGCACACCTTTGATTGGGCCTTCAAAATGGACGCCTAGGCTGTGATTGGCTCTCACTACAGTTAACTGTATGCATGAAATTAAGCGCCACATCATAAAATCATTATGATTAGACCAAAAATATTCGACTTGATCCTAATTGGTCCTTGAGGAATTAACTGAAAATCCAAAAATCCCTAAAAAGGTGGCACCTTTCATGGAATTGAAACATGCTTTTCAGTTAACTGACATGCATGCACAAAATCGCCAATTTTAGCAATTTAAATAATCCTCTTTGAAAATCGAATTTTAAATATTAAAATAATATTTAAAAATCCCACCATTCATGGGCGCCACTTCATCTTTGAGTTCAAAAAGTCAACCTTTGACTTTTGGTGAATTTCAAGCTTAGCCAATTTTGATGAAAATTCTGGATTCTAACCTCTCCGGAGCCTCTGTTCAATCCCTGACATTGGATGACTGAAAAGCTTGATTGACTTGCTGACGGTTGCATTGCAAAATAGGACAAAAACTGATCAAAACACTCCTTGAGATTGCAAACCATAAAACTAAGATTTGAGGGTTCAAAAATCCAAGCGTCCCTGGCAAAAATGGCACTTTTGACCTTAGACTTAGCCATTTTTTCATCGTTTTCATCTTACAAAGGTAAACATGATCCCCTCGTATCTCGTATTCAACAGACTTTCAGGACTGGCAAATTGGTCCAACACGGAGTTGAATCCATTCCGCAAAACAACTGCAAAGGTACACTTCTTCAAAAAACATCATTTGAGAGGTGAAAAAGGAGGGCGCCTTTCCCAAAAGGTGCTTGATTTAATGGCGATTTGGTTAAACTTTTTGAATCCATGGCGACTTGATTTGGTTAAACTTTTCTGGTTTAACTTATTCTCCTCATTTGCCAAGGTATCTTTATCAAGCCCACTTTCATTTTGAACCAAAATGTGCACCTTGCTTGTGTCTTCTTCAACACTAATTGACTGATTTTTCTCTTCAATTTGCTTACTTGTGGGCTGCAAACCACAAACAGATCCTTTTGCTTCTTCCTTCCTTGATTCTTCAACCATGGCAAGTTCTACTTCTTCTTTAATCATTTTTTTCATGTAGTTGACCATAGCCAACTTTCCAGGGTCATGAATCACCGCACAATTCAAAAACGTGTCAAATGAAACATCGTTCTTAAACTCATTTGTCATGCTCTGATATTGTTTACGGAGTATGGCAGCCTCATGTTCACATTGCCTCTTGAACTGGCATTCTTCCGAAGCCACAATCAAATCTGACTTCTCACAATTCCTGGACCTCAGAAAATGCAACATCTTAAGAACTTCTGAAAGCTAAACTGAACTTAGGTGAAGAAGCTGATTTCTCTATCACTCATCTGTCAACTGACTCTGTCTTATTCACAGGATGGCAAGATCTTCTGCTCTGATACCACTGAAATATGCTGACCAATTTTTTCGATGAAGTACCACAACATAACCAGCACTTAACCAACTTGATTAGCGTTAGCTCCAAATAGAAAACCAAACTTGAAAAGAACTCACACCAAGAATGCACACTCAATCCCAATGAGGAATAGGTGTTGTCATATGGCGGAGGAGCTAAATGAAAAAATACTTGAAAGAAACTACTCAACGTCAAGAATGTGCACTCAAGATCCCACTAAGGGCGAGGTGCTAACATATGACGGAGTGTTGAATTGAAACTAGAAATGAATGCCAGTTCAAGAGGCAATGTGAACATGAGGCTGCCATACTCCGTAAACAATATCAGAGCATGACAAATGAGTTTAAGAACGATGTTTCATTTGACACGTTTTTGAATTGTGCGGTGATTCATGACCCTGGAAAGTTGGCTATGGTCAACTACATGAAAAAAATGATTAAAGAAGAAGTAGAACTGGCCATGGTTGAAGAATCAAGGAAGGAAGAAGCAAAAGGATCTGTTTGTGGTTTGCAGCCCACAAGTAAGCAAATTGAAGAGAAAAATCAGTCAATTAGTGTTGAAGAAGACACAAGCAAGGTGCACATTTTGGTTCAAAATGAAAGTGGGCTTGATGAAGATACCTTGGCAAATGAGGAGAATAAGTTAAACCAAAAAAGGTTTAACCAAATCAAGTCGCCATGGATTCAAAAAGTTTAACCAAATCGCCATTAAGTCGCCATTATTTCATCATTCTCAAGCAAGTTGAATCAAAAAGTTTAACCAAATCAGGCAAAGGTTCGCTGCCCCAAACACTAGTGCAAGAGATTGTACAAAGAAAGCCACTAGAACATAACTTGAACACCATCCAATACTGATCTGAATCACATTTAAACATCATTTCCCACTTTAGAGGCCATAAACCCTTACTGAAAATAGATTGTGATGAGAAAAGATGAATGTACCAGCTGCCCATGAAGTCCTCAAGAAACTTCAACCCATTATTAAACCATCTTTTGTTCGAAGCATCTCTCCAATCCACCAATAGATGAACCAAAGGAATCATCAAATGATTGGTAAAGATGGGGGCCACATCAAAGATTCTGAGAATTGAATCCTTATCTCTCCAAAGATCCTTTTTTCTACTTGCAACAATCTCCATCAAACCATATTGAGGATTCCAAACATGGATACCCATAATGCACTGGAAAGAGTACACAACACTTCTCCAACTGCTAATCAAAGCAAAATGCAAATTCAAGAAGTTAGTGTCTTCTTTGATAAACCCATGTAGGCCATCCATGAAAACATCAATGGAGCACGTAATAAATGTTGTCCTCAATAATTCCCATTCCCTCAAAGGACTAGGATGAGCCAAAACATCACTCAACTCAAGAGATGGATTGTGAAGAAAATAAATAATCTTTTTTGGTCCATCTTTCTCCCAAACTTCACGAGTAATGAGTCTAGAAACTTCACTCTTTGCTGCTGCAATGGAGTGACCAGCAACTACCAAGACTTGTTTTATTGACACCTTGAAGCCAACGATGAAGAAATCTCCTTGAATCCACACTTCCCTTGTGAAGACTTCATCCTTGAATCCACTTATGCTTTCATTATCAAAAGGCCCTAGATGATTACTACTCACAAAACATGGCACACCCTCATAGAAATTATCTATCACCTTATGATTAAACAAATTATGTGAAGATGGTGGATTATTGTACACAATCATAGAAAAAATATTTCCTTCATCCCTTTCGTTGGTGTCTTCATAGAATTCATGCACATCTTTTGCAACTTGAGGATACCCATCATTAGTTGCTGATCCGTAGAATGTAGCGTGATGAATATCACACACATTACCAATCATCACATCAAGCTCATGGCTGCAAGCTATCCCTTCTTGAGGCAAGTTCTCTTCCCAACTCAAGAGTTCACACTCTTGATTTACCTTCCAATTACCATCATCTTCATGAATCTCCTTAAAATTAAGCAAGGTTTCATCATTATGGAGTTCATTAATACCTTCAACTATTTGCTTGATCTCCATAATCCTTGTATCAGCTTCTTGTCCTTCAAGTGTGGCTGCAATAAGAGTTTGATTTTCTCCCTTGCATAAAGAGTGATGAGCTAAGGAAAGATCAAGACAAAGCCTATCAACCTCATTCTCCTTCTCTTGATAGGCATCATAGGTTTCCTCTGCAAACTTAATAGCATGATCCCTATCTGAGAGCAAGTGCAAATAATCTGACTTTATGGATTCAAATGCTTCTTTGATGGTTCGCACCTTAGAAAGAGTGTCTCCACCCTTAACTCCATTCTGTCTCTCTTCAAACTGCAGCTCCCAGTAAAGTTCTTCAATACAATTGTGTGTGCTATCAAATCTTGATAACACCTTAACAATTTTCTCTTTTGTAACCAATAAGTTATCCTTCAAAACTTGCAGCTCTTTAGGCCCATGATCATAATCAGCAAAGAAGCTTTGCTCATCAAACATCAACTTTTCTGATTTATTTTCTTTGACTTGATTCTCAAAATCAGCCTCCTTTCTAATCTTATCACTGCATAACTCCTGAATCGAAGGCTTGTCAACAACTTCTTCAAACAAATTAGTACCTCTATCTTGACCTTTCAAGTTCTCATACTCTTCTTGTGCGTAATTCTGAAAGGCATCCAAACCATTTGCTGATTTTAAAACATTCTTCTCTTCAACATAAGAAATCACGTTCTCATTAGCCATTGCTGCAACTTCTCCTCCAAAGATCACTTCATTACTTGCATTGCAAACTGATTTTTGAACTTCATCAGGATCAAAGGGGAATTTATCCCACTCCGGTTCTTTATCATACCTTGGTGACATCGCGCCCGGATCCCAAATGTGAAAGGTTTGATTGCAATGATCAATAGGAAAGAGATCATCATGCTCCTCTTGAACTGTTGACTCTTTGAATGAGTCACTCCTCAACCCACTTGAACTGAAATCTTCATCTATAACTTTCTCCACAGATGTAGTTTGATAATCAAACCCACTACCACTCAAGTCACTAGCATTATATCGGATTAAAGAATCATCAAAGCTGGTTGCTTTGAATATTTTGTCATTCTTTTCTTCAATGAAATTATCTTGAGTAGATGTGTTGCTGATTTTATCATTAGTGCCCACATACATACCAAAGAAGTCTTCTTGGACACTTGTCAATAATTCTTCATATGGAATTGGCTCAGCATAAAGTAGAGAATTATCCTTCACTAAATCTTCAACAAAAGGAGATAAAAACACATCGGAATCACCATCAACAACCTCACTTTCGTAATGGTCATAAGCTGGTTCAAAGACACCATTAGTATTTGCTTCATCTTGCTCTTCTTCAACGTACTTATCCCACACAACTATTCCACCAGCATCTTTTGAGAAGCCATTTGTCTCGAGATCTTCATTGCTTGAATCCTTATTAGGACTCAAGACTGCTGTAATGATCTTACTATAATAATCTTCATTATTTCCCATCCCATGCAAGTCTAGGGATGTATTTTGGGACTCTAACTTATTCTCCTCATTTGCCAAGGTATCTTCATCAAGCCCACTTTCATTTTGAACCAAAATGTGCACCTTGCTTGTGTCTTCTTCAACACTAATTGACTGATTTTTCTCTTCAATTTGCTTACTTGTGGGCTGCAAACCACAAACAGATCCTTTTGCTTCTTCCTTCCTTGATTCTTCAACCATGGCAAGTTCTACTTCTTCTTTAATCATTTTTTTCATGTAGTTGACCATAGCCAACTTTCCAGGGTCATGAATCACCGCACAATTCAAAAACGTGTCAAATGAAATATCGTTCTTAAACTCATCTGTCATGCTCTGATATTGTTTACGGAGTATGGCAGCCTCATGTTCACATTGCCTCTTGAACTGGCATTCTTCCGAAGCCACAATCAAATCTGACTTCTCACGATTCCTGGACCTCAGAAAATGCAACATTTTAAGAACTTCTGAAAGCTAAACTGAACTTAGGTGAAGAAGCTGATTTCTCTATCACTCATCTGTCAACTGACTCTGTCTTATTCACAGGATGGCAAGATCTTCTGCTCTGATACCACTGAAATATGCTGACCAATTTTTTCGATGAAGTACCACAACATAACCAGCACTTAACCAACTTGATTAGCGTTAGCTCCAAATAGAAAACCAAACTTGAAAAGAACTCACACCAAGAATGCACACTCAATCCCAATGAGGAATAGGTGTTGTCATATGGCGGAGGAGCTAAATAAAAAAATACTTGAAAGAAACTACTCAACGTCAAGAATGTGCACTCAAGATCCCACTGAGGGCGAGGTGCTAACATATGACGGAGTGTTGAATTGAAACTAGAAATGAATAGGCGGATAACCAGCCATGAAGAGCATTTCCACATTACCACCAAACAGTGGGGGGAAAATATTACAATTAAAACAATTCGTCCGCTGCGGCGGGCATCCACAAAGTTGTGGGGATTCATCACTTGAGAGTGGGTACAAGAGTAATACAAATCCAATTATCCACACTGGCGGTAAACCATCCAGGGGTACTAATGTGAAATTAAAGAAAGAATTGCAGCAATAAAGGACTGGAACAGTACTATTTTATAGTCTTACAATATGGAAAAAGAGCTGCAAATTACATGAAAATTACAATAGATTCAATGTACCATGATACTGGATGATTCCATGTTAGACATCAACAATAAATGATGAAGAAAGGACTGGAGATTCAAACTTAAACAAGTCTGATGTAAAATAACAATTCTGGAAATGAATAACCAACAACTGTGAAACCAATTAAATGTTCATAACTTCACCAAATTACCTCCGAATTGAGTGATGTCTTTTGCAGAAGCCTTCTAGGAGGTAGGCGCCCAAAAACAGATCACAAAACAGCACCAAAACTCAGCATATAATTCAAGCACGAATTCCAAAGCTTTCAAGAATGGTACGACCCTCCTTGAGGGGCGATTTTGTCATTAAAAATCAGCAACTCAAAATAGAAATCTGGAAATTTGTGGAAGGGGTCGCCCAAAGCATAGAAATCAGGTTCTCGAATGCCCAGAACAAAATAAAAATTACTTACAAAGCTGTATACAAATTCGACTTTCAGCTGTGATTGCATCAGCAACTTCAAAACTGGAAATATCATTAAAAACTTCAACTGTTGAGCTCAATCTACTAGTTTGGATGAGAAGCAGCAATGAAAACCAACTAGGTGTTGTATTTCAAACACGAAATTGGATTGAAACTAGGAGGTAAGCATCCCTCGAAGTAAAAACCAAGTTGTCATTTTGACAGCATAACATTAGCATAAATTCATGGATAATCAACTCTTCAAACAGCAGCAATATATAAGTTTCAATTGGCAAATGAAGCAACAAGAGACTCTTCAAATTCCAAGAAGTTGAATCACTTCAACTTCCAAAAGGGACGCCACCTTTTTGCCTTTTACTTTTTGAAATAATAAAATATCATTCAACTTCCCCTTTAGGCATCCATTTCATATTGCAACAATAAAGCATTTATTAAATAATTAAATGCTCACTTGACCCCTTTATGTCCCCTTCTTTAAAACAACTTGAAGTCATCAAGCCTAGGCATGGGGTACAACTTCAAGACATGAAAATTGACTAAGTCCAAACTCACCCAAGGAGATAACCAAATACAATGCCCAAGCTGAACGATGAATTGCTAAAAATAGCAAACTGACAAATACCAAACTGAACCAAGTTGATGATGATGCGTCTGCCAAAAATGAACTTATTAAAAATAGCAAATGCCAAAAATAGTAAGTTAACTTCAAAACCATCAGAAAGCCAAACTAAACACTGAACTGCAAAGGATTGAATTGCTGCAAGATAGATACTGCCAAAAGATAGACTTGCTAAAAATAGCAAACTGCTATAAATAGTAAGTCTGCACAACATCCTCTGAACGCCAACTGAGCAGTATCTGAAAGAGGAAACCCTAGTTTTTTACTTCAGCTTAGCCTACGGATTTCCGGAAATAGGCTAAATCCAAGAGAAGAGTGCATGGCCAAAATGGGTACATTACAGTGCTCTTTTTCCTCTAGAGATAGCCATTTCTGGAACTGACCAAAATATCACTGAAACTCCGACTGCGGGCTGCTAAGTCATATTCTGATCTGACGGAGACAGGCAATGGATAGTTGGACATAACACGAACAAACTAAATATCTGAGATCACCAAACAAAAGGCATTAAAGGCCTCAAAAGTTCAAGCGCCTTTTTGAAAAAGTGCTCTTTTGCTTTCAGAGATAACCTCAAAATCAAGATTTAACCCTACGTTCGCCTCGTCTCGACTCTTCAACAACTCTAATTGACATGCTGTAGGGTGCAATGCGAAGCTAGACTGAGCGAGAAACAAACCTCAAAGGTGTCATTTGATTTGAATCCTTTGTTTGGAGCCTCAAAAAGATGGGCGCCCCTGGCTTAGAGGTGCGCTTTTGCTTTCTTGTTTCTCTCATTTTCCGCTGTATCTCCTGCAACTTGAGCTAAATGCGTCCGACTGACCGGCTTGATAGCTCATTGCGAAGCTGGCGAGATCCCAGACAAATGTTCCTGGAAGTGATAACCCCTAGAAACAAGATTTGAGCCCCTAAAAGATAGGGCACCTTTTTCAAAAGGTGCTCCCCTCTTCAAAGTTAAAAAAATTTGATGATTTTCCTTCAGATTTTCACTTTTCTCAAGTCTTTAGTATCAGACTGACATGAAACTGACATAAGCTCCATACTTGAAAGGCCCAAAAACCATCTCTTGACATCACTTTAACAAGGTTAAGACTATATTTAGCAAAATGCCTTAGTGAAGCAAAAAATTTGGTTTGGGTACAACACAACCGTACAAATCCGTACTTGGCCATATGGCTTGTACATCTGGTGTAGCGGTCGCAATTGTTTGGCATCTTAGTGGCATATTTTGTAGATTCTCTATCTTTGGCGTCATCCTCGTCAGTCTCCGTACCTTATTTTGCGGTCAAATCATTGTCATATTGCCTTTGTACTTGTCGCTATTAGCATTTAATTTTCGGCAGGTCTATTATTAAATTTTATTCATCACCAATTGTTTAACCTAGTGGTTAGTCATGGGTTTAATCTCTTGTGACCAACAACCACCTGCATGGAGGGGCTTAGCGCCTATAGGTCCGCCGCCCCCTCCACCGACACCGTTGCCGCTAGATGTTTTTAAAACTTTTTATACTGCAGGTGGTCTTATGGAGTGACCAAGGGCCTCATTTTTGCCCCTATTTAGTTTGCAGAAGTCCTAATAGGGCCTTGTTTTCAAATCAATATAACTTGCAATCTAAGAGGCGAAATTTGCGAATGAGATATCGTCGGAAAGCTGGTTTCGTCAATTTTGCAGTGGTACAAGTTATTTTCTAAAATTTTGCTGTTTTGCGGTATTTATTATTGTTTGTAGTTAGATCTTGTTTTTTGGCTCCTAAACTCGTAACTTTTTGCCATGATCTTCAATTTTCGCAAGTTTTGCGGCATTGGAAAGGTATTGAGGAGCTCTACATTTCCATACATGCACTTTTTCTTGATCTGTCCCAGGTTGATCGTTATTTCAGTTCTTGCTCGATGAGTGTTGTGGAGATTACTTGGATGTTTTGACAATTGGGAGGGTGCAATTTTGATCTTTGAACTTCATTTCAATTCTAAATCATTTGTTAGTCAAATGTTGCTTCATAGATTCCAAAGTTGTGCCAGTTTGTGAGTTTTCAAGTGTTCCTTGGCATTGAGTCTGCTATTGCTTTATCATGATTCCGACCTCAGTCCTTGAGTGACTCTAATATGGTTTCTAGCATAAAAAAATTACCTTTACTTTCCTAATTAAGGATTCCAATGTTACTCCACAAGTGTGCTGCCAGTGCTTCTTTGCAGTAGGTTATCTCATTATGGGGGGGTTGTATAGTCTCTCTTGTCATCCTTCATATGGAGGGAGATTGATTGAATTTGTGATGGATTATTTCATTGAGAAGGGGCTGAATGGTGTCTTCTTTGTCCCTCTTATGGGGGGTCTTTTTCTTTGATTGGGGTTTTGTCCTCTCATTTTTTGATGGAGAGCATTATTGTATTTATCTCTCTTTTGGGGAGGAGTTTTGTCTCACTGGGTTTTCTTTTTTTCTCCGTTTGTGAGAGATTGCATTTGCATTGTACATGGGTACCTAACATGGCCTCATAGCCGAGACCCATCTTTGTGTTATTTGCGTAATTACTCCCTAAGTTGTACTTAAGTGGGGGTGTTGGTGTAAATAAGTGTTTTACCTATCTAGGTCCTATTTACATGTTAAGTCCACTTAGGTCCTAGGAAGGAATCTTTCTAGTTAAGCATTAGTTGTCACTTATTTTATCTAATTGGCATTCACTTAATGCTTGTGTCCCAGGTTATTATCAGTTAGTTGTCTCATGTGATAGGATTAATACACTTGTCATGATCTTGTCTAATCCTATTCCTCACCTTGCCTATATAAGCAAGGCTTCATATGTACACTGTCATATTCATTTTGGCATTCTTGCATTCTTAATCATAGCATGATATTTCTGCCATTTCTCTCTTGTGGAAGTTATTTTGTCTTGCAGGTGATCCTGGGGTGTTGAGGAGTTCACTGTTGGCGTTTAAATTCGCACCTCTGGAATGTGAATTTGAAACGGACAGCTATGCACAGTAAAATTGCTCTTCAAATTAGGAGGGGAAGCTCCCTCTTGTTGATGGTGTGAAAGAAAGTAAATTAAAACTAATTCGCCTATCTTTTTGTTTCAGCTAGAGCACAAGGTTTATAAAACAAAAATGCCACAGTTAAGATTTTCTGATTAAGAATTCCAACTACGACTAACTTAAGCTAAAGACGTTTCTAATATCTCAAGTAATACGCAGAGCAAGAGAATTAGAAATGAACAAGGTTGATTCTTTGACAAAGTGCTTCAATAAACTCTTCCCCAACATACACCTACTTACTTTCAATGTAAGCTGAAATTAAGTTCATAAAAGCATAACACAATAAACGGAAATCTGAGACATTATACCAAGGCAAAGGAGGCTCATGATTTTATTTCCAAGACTTCTGGAACAAAATCTACTAAACACATGCCTAGAACAAGAGCTTGCAGCTAAAGAGGCTTGCAAAACTTGTTCTTAGATAAAGAGAACAACAATTACAATAACTACTTGTTGGTTAAAAGAGACTCAACAATTCACTATCATAAAACAATTGAACAACACTGAATAACAAATAGAAGGCACTTAGGCTTAACGTTTTGTTATCACTAGCATGGTTAAAGAAAACTAATGAGCAAAGACTATTATTTATAGGCAAACAGAGGAGTAGGGAACCCTAAAATCTCCTTGCTTTTACAATCTAGGGCTTGCTCAGCAAGCAAGCTTTATTTCTAAATCTAGAAAGAAGATAACATCTAACAACTAAGAAAGAAGGAAAAGCAGGAAATGCCAACTATTACAATTTATCTTCTTTCTCTTCTCAAAGAATGGATAAGAATTGTTCCGAGAATAGAAAGAAAGCTGGAAGAAAGCTTCTAGAAGAAAGTAGCTTTAGATTTCAATCACATCTGCTAGAAAGCTGGAAACTGTGTCCCGATTCGGTTCATCTATACCATCAATAGCAAAGCTGCACTTTTCTAAGATATCCTCTCCATCTGCAATTGATCTCAGGAAATCTTCAACCTCATTGGCCGCCTTTTCAAACTTTGTTGACATCATCGAAAGATGACTCATTCTCCCGCCAACTGGATTGCTGCCATCATAGCTGCGAACAACATTCTGAAACTGATTTTGCACTTCATTGAGTCCGACATAGGAACCATCTTCGTGATTGTATCGAGAAGGAATCTCGGTGACAAACTCTTGGATGAAAAGAAGAGCTTCGATCACCCTTTGTCTGTAGGCAATAAACTCCTCAGATATCCTCTCGTAGGTTTTGACCTTGAAGACATGACACTCTCTCCAAGCAAGGATCTGCCTCTTGTGTTCTTTTGAGAGCACTGAACCATAGGCTGTATATAAATCAGCAATGATGATTTCATGCCTTGGTTTTACCTCTACCATTGATTGTTCAAACCCTTGAATACCTTGGCCCAGCTCATGAGCGTTGTCTCTCAACTGAAACATCTACGTTAAGATCTCCCTTCCTTTGACAATGAAACTCTCAATCCATTCTTGAGTTTCCTTTCCATAAATGACCAGTTGTCTCAACTAATGATGATCAGCTGGTGTCTCTAAAACCTGGGGCAGCAACTGAGTAGCCTGTGAAGTACCCTGGACAAGGTTTGAAATGAAGAGCTTGAGTTGTTGTATTTCAGCCTCGAGGGCTGCTTTGTCTTCTCCATCCTTGAGCACTCTTTCTTGAAGGCTTTCAGACACAACTCTGAACAAACTGACATCCGTATGTCTAGTATTTTTTACCAAGATAAGCCTTGACCATCACGAAGTTGTCCATATCAACTTCATCTCTGTTCTTGTCCTCTAGGCGTAATGCAGTCTCCATGACTATCTCACCATCAGTATTCCTATCAAAGTGAACTTGGTTCTTTGCTTTCTTCTTAGGAGGTTCCTGATAGATGTTATCAAGGTCATCAAAATTCACTTGATATGAAGGTCTTCTTCTGACCCTTCCCAAGGAGCTCTCAAGCCAAGACACGGTAGTATCTTTACTAACTTCCTTGGGAGGTACAATTGCAATTTCTTCATCATCTTCAATAGCTAGGTCAATGTGGATTGGTGAAGACCCTGTCAGTGGTATAGAATCGTGTGCTATAGGCGCTTCTTCTGTCTCCTTTTGAGGTATAGGCTCTTCTGGAGGAGCTTCTACTTCAACCGTTGATGGCTCCTGTATGACTATACCTGAGAAGTCTAGCCTCCTTACATTTTTGGTCGACCTGCTGCCCTTTACACCGTCTTGAGACTGACTTGTGCCTTTCCCTTTTGATTGTGCTCTGGAAGAGGAGGGAAGTGATGGCTGTACCCTTGGCGGCTTTGCTGCTAGTATGGATTTCTTCCTTTTGAGAACTAGGAAGACCTTGCTATGTTCGAAGACTTGCCTCGTCCTTTCTTCGACTGAGAGGGATTCCTTATTAGCCCAGTTGACTTGAGGAAGGGGCTGATCTTCAATTCTCTTCCGGGCATACATTGGGAGTAACACATCCTCATCATCATCTGACAATCCTTCGATATCTTTTGATAGGTAGTCTTTCATTTGGTGAAGAGTGAGCCTGCTGTAACTACGCCTCCGCACCTCGAACTCATCTGTACAATTGGCCCAAAAATCTTCAAGGGCGGATATGTGAGCATAGTTTCTCTCAAGTCGGCCAGTGTAGACGCCATGAGGGTCATAAGATCGTCTCTCGCTGTAAGGCTTGAGACCAAGTTTGTCTAACTCATCTCCCATGGTTTTAGCATCTGCTGCTGTCTTGCATGTATAGATTCCCAGTCCCAATGGAAAATTGAGGGCGGGTTTCTTTCTATTCCTCAAAAACGCGTGGACATCATGTCCCTGCCTTAAGAACTCCATGAAGACAACTTCGTCTGATGGGTACCTGTAGAAACCCCAGTTTCCCCTATTCTCCGATCCGACAGTTTTGTTTGACTTTCTGAAGGTTTTAGGTTTTTGACCGTTTTTTTGAGTTTTGAACAATTAATGAAAAGGTACGATTTGCTTGTAAAATGATAATAAATTCTATAAA
Organism: Sequoia sempervirens; assembly: GCA_007258455.2. Taxonomy (NCBI): domain Eukaryota; kingdom Viridiplantae; phylum Streptophyta; class Pinopsida; order Cupressales; family Cupressaceae; genus Sequoia; species Sequoia sempervirens. Next base: position 162,917 of record VDFB02388179.1, on the reverse strand, counting down.
ATTTCTAGTTGGCCAATATGCATAGAAAATACAAGGTATAATGAAGGCGTTTCTTCTATCATTCATATGAGCTCATTACAAAGTAGATCTGCTAACATGCAATAAAGAATACACTCTTTTATGAAGAAAGAAACCTGGTAAACAGCAATCTGAAGATGCACAATGAGCACGGCTGAGTTGACTCCTCCCTTCTCCCTCCGTCTGGTAACCAAGAAATGTCCCAGTATGCTAGGCGCCTCCAGAATGGAAGATAGAAGACCAATATGTAATGTGTTTTTTCCTCTTGAAGGAAGTACGGCCTGATTATGAGTAGTACGGCCTGTCAGCAAGTACAGTTTGTACAGCAGCAATGAATGTTCCTTTTTTCCTCTAATAGATGGTCCAGATCCTTGCTAAAGCATAGGCGCCTTTGCTAATGATGGTAGACTGAGAAGTTATTAGACGTCTTTCATTAACTTGCAGATATGCCTTTAATCTGATGGTACGGCCTAGTACAAACAGTACGGCCTTCCTTGTGACAGCAACTAACAAGAATAAATGGTACGGCTCTCCCTTGTACCTCCAGAAACTCAGTAAAGGTAGGCGCCTAGAAGATTTGATGCCTTCTGAATGATTCCTCAGCGAATCCTCTGAATAACTGTTATAAATCAAGCTTACTGAAATAGTACGGCTCTTGCTGAGTGGTGCGGCTGCCAGCTGCATTTAATGACTTGTACGGCCCTTGTGAAAACCCTCCAGATCTCCAAATATGGACGCCTAGATAAATAGAAGGTCTTCTATATGAAATAGATGATGAAGCTCTGTGGATAAGTAAAACCTCTGATGTTTGAATCACTGTGATGCTCTGTAATTCCTCCTGGATGAAGAAATTCCTCTGCCTGGCAATAAATCGGATGTTATTTCACATCCACTGAATTGCTCCCACTGGAGATGGCTCGTTCTCCAATGTATCGAGACGAAACCCTAAGGCTTCCGTTCTCTGACGAAGTCTTGATCAAATTCTGATTCTCAAATGTCATAATAGCTCATTTCCCAAGGCAAAACCTCTTTATTGCACAAAAGTGCGATTTCCTTAATAATAGGGCATTTTAAAATATTTCAACTTTTAATTCTTTTAATTTGCAATAATCTCAGCCAAATATTAAATTATAAATTTAATATGTGAAATGGCCCCTTTCCTGATGTTGGGCGCCCCCTTTATGAGAATCACTTAAGTTATAATTAAAAATTATAACTTTATATTATAAACATTAAATAATTAATATTTAATCAATATAATTAAATATTAATATCTTCCTCGTTAATCATCCGATTACTGTTCCGTCTGAAGCTGACGAACCCTGAAGTGATTCCGAATACTGACACAGCCATACTGCTAAAAATAGCAGGGGTCCCACACTGCCTGCCAGGAACTGCTAAAAATAGCAATTCTGCAAGAAACGTCCGAATGAGCCCGAACGAAAGCCAATTGATCAAAACTGCCAATCTGATGCTGAGCCAAGCTCCCAAACGACCCTCTAACCACTCTGTCAGCCTACGAGGGTCTCCTAATAGGCCAATCTTACGATCTCTGATGCTCGCCAAAAATGGGGACATGACAGTACCTTGGTAGCATGAGTGGGGCGCCTGCATAGCCATAGACTCTGAAATAGGTGAAAGTAGGAAATTGTATGAACCAATCTGCCCACTCCGCCATTGCTGCCCTGGCGACTGAAGAAATACGGATGTGCAATTCATTGTCCAGGTCCCGCACCGTGTACATCAAAAAAGCCTCATTCACCCTCTTGTAGTGATGCAGTGACTTCGTGAATTCCAACTGAGGATAGTAGTTGTAGATATGTTGTACGCTCAGTGATCCCTCGGTGTTCAATCCTTTGAATTGACCTTGGTAGGCCTCTAGGTAGACTAGGTAAGAAACCATATGGAATTCATGAATTTGGAAATATTCTGTTATCTGCTTGTGGAGGCTGTCACTGATCAAGGTGGCCCAATCATAGTACTTAGTCTTCTTCATGATATGGGGTATAGCGTAGAACATCCAAGGCTGAAACTTGGTAGCATCTTCTGATCTAGTGACCCTGTTGAGTAAGGTGATTATGATAGCATCTTCGTCCTTGAACTCTCCTCGCCCGACGTTCTTAGGCAGAGTCTTATGTTTTTCCTTCATCCACCTTTGTGCAATCTTCTTACTGTACTTATCCTTGTGCATTTCCCATATTTTCTCACATTCGCCCTTTGAGATAGTGACCCTTTCAGGCCAAGGGGAAATGGAGAAACATTTTTCGATCATGTCAGGCTTCAAACTGCAAATCAACCTGCCATCAACTGATTGAATCTCCTTTGTAGCCGGGTTGTAATGCTTGATGCAAGCGATTACGAACTCGAGACTCTGATCTAAGATAGGAATAGACGCTGCTGCAAGAAGTCCATAGTGCCCCAAGTTTTTGATGGTAGTGTTGCCTGCGCTCTCCAAAGCGTGTAGATCAAACACTGGCTTGATATGATGCAAGTCCGTCTCAACTGTTTTGATGAAACCATGGTAGAGAGCTGATTTGGTCTTGAAATCATTGGGAGAGTACTCCATTTCGAAAACCTTGAAGAATGACTGTAAACTCGCCTAGGTTCAGACAAGTTTTGAACTTACTATTTTTAGAATGCTGGTTTTTCTTCCTCCTACGGACAAATTTTTCGAAATTTTTTTGAGATATGGGTTTTGCTCAGAATTTCGTTGCAAGACAACCTAGATCGTCTGTTGTTGAAAATTTTGAATTTAGACTGAAAAAGCAGCAAACCCTAATTTCTTCAATTTTTCACAAAAAAAGCTGGCACCTGGGTTTTGTTCAGAATGTAATTAGAAATGGACCCAGTTGATCGGATTTGAAAAACATTGATGGCTGATCGAAAAAGCAGCCAACCCTAGAATTTGAAATTTTCTTGAAAAAAGCTGTGAGATGGGTTTTCTTCAGAAGACTATTTTGAGAGGACCCAGATGATCAAAAACTGAATATACTGAGGATTTCACTAACATGCAAATAAAAAGCAGCTGCTGCAACTTGAGAAAATTTCTTGAAAAATTCTTCAGAAGAATGAGATGACAAGACTCAGATGGCTGAAAATTGAAAATCTTGGCCTTCTTCAAAAAATTGATCTTCTGGATGAAAAAGCATGAAAAAGCAAGGCCTTATGTTGCTGGTCTGAAAAATTTGATGAAGAATTTGCAAACTTGAGTTCTTGAATCTTGAGAAATTTCTCCAAACTTGCTGCTCCAACTTTCTTCTTGGAATGCTATTTGCAATAATGATGAAAATTGCTTTGAAGAGGTGTATTAAATAGACTTAGGGTTTGAAATAGGTTTGCTTTCCTTTGCTTTAATCTTTAGAAACCCTAAAATTGGCTTTGTTCAATGAACTTGGACATTCTCTTCATCTCACAATTTTGAATTTTTTTGAAAATTTTGAAAATTTCACTAAGGCATTGAAAGTTGGGCACCCATTTGCTTCAAAGTAAGCCATTTTTCGAGTTTTTCAACTTTTCTTCCATTTTGACCCCCTACTTTGATCCTGATTTCTGGATGTTTAGTTGATCGGTGGACGAGCTGAATGATTCATCGTGAAGCTTGACTGAATCTGGAAAGATCGTTCTGGAGGCATTTTCAGCTAAAAGCTTTGTTTAGACCCTCGAAATCACGGGAGCCTATCCTCTCCAGGGGCGCCCATGTTAACCAGTGTTAGAAATTTTTTCACATTTTTCAAATTTCTGGTTTATCTCCTCTCCTTCAGAAGGTTTTACAGTTTCGGATGATCTGGGCATTGGATGAACTAATGGCTAGACTCGTTGCGGAGCTGAGAAGATTCTGTCACGGGTCTTTTGGGAGTGCTGACTGCAGAAAAGTCCATTAGAGGCATCAAAAGCTTGGGCGCTCTTCTTGGCTGGGGGCGCCCAACTTCACCATACTTAGAATATTTTCTTGTATTTTCACCTTGCTTTTGAATTTCAAAATTTCACTCTTGTCAAACCCCCTGTTAAGCCTTCTGCATCTGACGACTGCCAACTCCGATTGACGTGCTGATGATTTCATTCGAAAGCCTGTTCAAATCTGAAGAAATCATGCTTGAGGTTCTACTGGCAAATTTACCTGTTTAAGCCCTCAAAATCAAGGGCGCCTATCTCCTTCTGGGGCGCCCAAGTCCTCCAGACTTAAGCCATTTTCTTGATTTTCATCTTTTAGAGTTGAAACCTTCATTCTGTACCTTCAACTTTGATCTGGATTTGCCGGAGATTGGCTAGTCGGATGCCTTGACGAAGATATCCGTTGCGAAGCAGACTGAATTATTTAGAGATTGATCCTTTCCGCAAACCCTAACTACTGGATTTAGCCTTTCAAAAAGTTAGGCGCCCTTGGGCACCTGTGGCGCCCAAAGTTCCCAGACTTAGTCAAATTTTTAGAGATTTCCATGATTTGCGTTCTGTCTTTTGTCTGAAACTCCTCCGTTTGATCTCGAATCTTGGACGACTGGATGATCCGATGACTGCACCGTTGGATTCGTCGCAGAGCTGGAAGAAAACTAACCAACTTTGCTTGGAATCTCAAACCCTAATTTCATCATTTGGTGCCCTAAAAAGATGGGCACCTTTCTTCACCTGGGGCGCCCATGTCAAGCAGACTTAGTCAAAATTTCATTGTTTTCACCTTCTTCCTTGTTTCTTCATGCATGTTTGCCATCCCATCTTTTGCTCAATGCTTGCGTGTTGAGTTTGGCGCCTGGCAGCTAATTGACCTCCATTGATGACTTTTGAAGCTCCCGAAATGGTTTCTGAAATTGAAAAAGCAAAATAGACCCATTAGGGCAAAACTGCTTGTTTCTTGATTCTAACTGCACCAGCCTGGTGAGGAAGTATTTTAAGCCAATCAAAATCAGTTTGAACCCTAACGGACCGACTTTCTATTTTTAGAAAGTTTTACCAGTATCCATTTCGAAAGAAACCCAAAAAAACCCAGAAAAAAGTTTACTATTTTTAGAAAATTTCTAAAAATAGCAATTTTCCTAAAAAGTAGGGATGAAAAACTGAGATCTGGGTTTTGTAGATTAGGTCGCTTTGAGCAGACCCAGATCATCAAATTTTTGGAAATTTCAGGTTTTTACCCCTCATGCAAGACACACACACCCTAATTTTGACCTTTTTGACAAATTTAATAGGATTTTTACTCATTTCTTCAAAATGTCTTAGTGTAGCAAAATTTTTAATTTTGGGGTACAACATTCACCATAAATCCTTACATTAGTGAATGTCTTGTGAAGTATGCACTTGGAATTATGTTCTGCAACATGAATTTAAAGTCCAAAGATGGCTAACCTTGATGCAGGAGCACATGGGTTGAACTGTTGAAGGCAATCCAGCACATCCAAAACAAAACTCCCCCTCAATTTTGTTTGTTTTCTTTCGTAACTTTCCTCAGCTTGAATTTTGTTTGATCTTGCTCTTTATCTGCTGCACTTATTTGTTCTAAATAGATTTTTTTCATCCATCTTCTTGAAGCAGCTAACTCCTTTTCTATTAGTCCACATGGGAACGTTAAACTGTGTATGCCTAAGGGCAAGGTTATAATCCAGATTTGAATAAAGAATGTGTTGCTGTTTTGTTTGTATGGCTTTCTTGAATTGGCTACCCAATGCGGGTACCTGATTTGGGACTGCATTATTTGATGTTAGAGCTGGATTAGATCTTGGAATATTGTCTTAGAAAACCCTGAAGAGTTTGTTGTAAGTGGTGGAAGTCCTGTAAATGTAGAGGTTTAAGAGGTGAAGATGGTTCATAGGGATGTTGGTATAGTAGAGCCGTTAAGAGCAATAGCAGCAAGGCTGAAGGCCTTGGAAACAACTCAAAGGAAGGTTTAATAATTGATAATGCGAGTGAAGATGAAGCAGCAACAAAAGAACTAGTTGGGCAAGGAGGAGAATATATCAACGAGCCCTTTATAACAACCACGTCTCATTGTAAATCAACCCCATATTACAACGGAAGTTTGAATGTAAAAGAATTGATAGATTGAATTTTGGAGATGGAGAAGCTCTTTGAGTTTGAATCGATAGAAGACCTGTAGAGGATGAAGTTGGAAAATACCAAGCTACAAGGTTATGCATCCCTTTGGTGGGAACATGTGCAAATGGATCGAAGGAGGAAGGGAAAGGAAAAAATTCAATCTGGGATTGAATGGTGACAAAGTTGAAATCAAAATTTCTTCCTCTTGATTATCATCTTAATTTGTTGAAGCAATTACAAAATTTAAAGTAGAAGGAACTGAGTGTCTAAGCATATATCGAAGAATTTTATTGACTCAACATTCGAACTAGTAATGTTGAGACCAATGAGGAAAAGGTTGCAAGATATATTAATGGACTCTATTTTGTTATTCAAGACAAGTTTAGCATGATTTGGGTAATATTGGTAGAAGAAGCCTACCAATGTGCTTGAGGGCTGAAGCAAAACTAGCTAGGAAGCAACAAAACAACTCTAGAGGAAGAGGAAGATCCACTAGAGGAAGAGGACAATTTGGTGAAGACAAAAGACAACAGAGTAATGAAGGGGATTTAAGATTGCTTGTAATGAAAATTAATATTCGGACACTAGAGGAAGAGGGAACACCTTCAGAGGAAAAGGAAGCTTGATGACTTAAAGTTGTTTTTAGAAGGCAGACTCTTATTTCCTAAGGTGGATGCCAAAATGGAGAAGTAAAATGAAAACTCAAATAAATTAAACATCTCTTGGAGAGGGGTGTCCCATTTTGGAGGGAAAAGGCAATTGAAAATTGGAGGCCTAATTTCTATATAAACCCACTTTGTGCTCTCATTTGGGTTATGATGATAACGAAGTGTTGTCAAAGTGAGGATTGAATCCTTCAAGGGCTTTGGAGACGTCAACCTTCAAAGTGTTACATCCTATTTGTCTTGAACTGAATTATGACAATGAAATTATGATTGTTATGTTAGTTGTGATTAATTGCTTTTCATGAGAATGTGAAATTGCAAAAATAATTTTTAATTTATATGTTGTATGTGAATGATTTTCTTATACATTTGAAAATGAATGTGATGATGAGTTTGTATTTAATATATATGTTGAGAACAGTCTAACCCTAATTCCTTGTCAAGTGGTTGCAGGATCGTCGACACCTGAGGGAAAAGGAAATATCATCAAGGAGAGGTCGTAGTTAATAAAGGATCAAATTATCATCACACCTTGAGTTGGTGTAAGATAGCTTAATTGAAGTCATAACCTTGGCTATAAATTATTTAATTAAATTATAAGAAAAACAAGTCAATTTAAGTGATATATGTCATCATTCTCCTTTTAAATGTATTTTTGTAATAAAAAAATGAAATGAAATTAATATGTAAAACATTTGAAAATATTTTTAAATGACAGGAAACTGAGTTGAGGAGGTTTGCTTGCGTTGTGGCGGTAACCTCTGCCACCCTGGCCACATTCTTGAGTGAAATGTCCAAATGGAACAAGTGGACTCTTTTGGGGAGTTTTTGGGATGGTCCGCCTTGTCGAGCTTTCTCAATTTTCTTCATTCTTTTGTATCGGCATCCTACTCACCTGATAACCTCAATCGGTTTCCACATTTGTGGTGCCTGATTTCTCTTTCCATTCTCTTCTTTCTCTCTTCCAGTCGGCAATCATACTGGAGGGCATTCTAAGTTTAATTTCCTCAGTCGAGCTTAGCGTGGGAGAACTTGGTTTTTATTGTTCGAATCTCCAATTTAAGGTTGAATCATTTTGTTCATTGGGCAAGCCGTCTCTCTATTTCCTCCGGCCTATAAGAATTTCAGAGCATCATCACCCTTGTCCTGTTCATCTGGAGGAAAGAGTTCAGAGCTTCCTCGAGCCTCAGACCGTCAGAATCAGGTATGTAAATGAGACTTTTATTTTGTGGAAACTTGCATCGAATAGTCTATATTCGTACTGAAGCCGTCATGTATAGGAAAGTAATTTCTTGAAAACTTCATCTTGTTGAAGGTATATTGGGTTCGGTTCTTTGCTTAAACACTGGAACTTGACCAATAGATGACTCTTCTTATTAAGAACCTGAACAGTTTATTAAAGCTTGCTTACATTCGACATTTCTCTTCTATTTTTATTTTTGAACTTGAATCAAGCTTTCATCAATCTCTTTGTGACCTTTTAGTCTTGACTAAGCCGAAGACTACTCTTCTCTGCTCTTATAAATTCTGTGATGGAATAGTGTATTTCCTTTTTCCACTCCAAGTTCCTTATATGGCGTATAATTGTTAAGATCTGAATGATCCTCACTATCAAACAAGTCTCCTTCTATCTCTCTACATGTTTAAAATTAGCAGATTATTTTTTTTTTTTAAAGATGTGAAAAGTTTAAGAGCCAAGTCTTCTCTATATATATGCTTTAAGTAAACAGCTTATCCTTAAACTAAGAGGATTGATTTTGGAACCAAATTATAATAATACAAACCCTAGAGTCAAGAATTATCATGTTGAGCAAGGGTGAGAGTGCTGATGACATAGGTTTGCCATTAATAATAAAGCCTTGGCCAAGGTTAAGATGCTTAGAGAAAGCATTTGTCAGCTATCATGAACTAGATATACCCCTGGTTAGAATGATAATTCTAGTTAGGAGTAACTTATAGTGAAGGATCGACCATGTAGTATAGGTTCTTGACACCAGGCTTAGATGGCATGATGATATCAGGTGATCCTTTATTGATTACCCTTGTGAAGGGTCAAGTTTCTTCAGTTGAAGAAACATGGGAGACCAGTAGGTCTTTGGCTGGGCGGAAAAGCCCTTGATGATATTTCTTTTTCCCTTGGAAAACATAAGAGTTCTGAGCAAGCATTCCAACAGGAAGCCTTCCGATTGTACTTTCTTGTAACTCTTTCTCTCTCTCTCTCTCTTAATTTCAGTTATATATACTTTAGCATGTTTATTTCATAGCTGTAATAAATGCTTTTTACATTTCGTAAGCAATGAAAAGTTAGTTAATTTCCTATTGTGATTTCCGGTTATATGTTTACAGTTAATTGTTTCCTTTTCAGCTGAAATTGAAAACTAAAAGTTAGTTGACGAATTGATTTTGATGTAATTGTTCAAATTGTTGATCTTTCCGTTCGATATTGCAAAGAAAACCCTTGTATGAAAACTAGTTAGTTACATTTCAGCTGAAACTGGTAGTTAGTTATCATTTTTAATCAGTAGATTAGATAGAGTTTTACACAAAGTTGCTCTAGTTTTGGAGTTGAGACTTGAGAGATACTCCCTAGCTGGACATGGGTGTGGCTTCATTGCAGGAGTCATCATTGGAGTTATTGGTGATGGTTTTCAGTTTGATTTCAGTTATGGCTTCTATGATGTTTTCTAGCTATGTATTTTTGTGTGATATCTGATTTTGTAGAGCTTTGGAGTGTTTTTGGAGTGGTTTTTTGAAGTTCCATGCTTGCTGGTTGTACCTTTCAAGCCTAGGCCGTACCATCTGATTTGTTCATGCTGATTGGAGGATTGCCAAACTTTTTGTGGGTATTACTTTATCCTATTTGGCAGACTTGGGCAACTCGTGTGCAAGATTGCAAATTGTTTGATGGAGGATTGAATTTCTAGGAGTTGATCGCCCCTCTCAGCCAGCGGTACCATTTGGGGTTTCATGTGCATTGGGTGTTGTGAAGATTTCTGCTATCTTTCATTGCTGTTCAGTCTGATTTGGTGGCGCCATGATTAACCTATAACCTTGCAATCAGTTTGGGAATGTTCTTTGAGGTTTGGAGAATACTCTTGGGTGACGTGCCAACTTGTAGCTTGCTGATTGGAGAGTTTCATACCTGTTTACAGTGTTTTCTGAGTGTTGCAGACCTGCTGCAACTCATTTTCTGAGTTCGATCAGTCCTCTATTTGCTTCTATATTCAAGTATATTGTTGTTGTTTCATTGGGGTATCTCGTTTTCAATGGGCTGATTGTACTTGAGATGTTGTTAGCCTATTTCTAACTCATAGCAGCTGGATTATTACTGTTGATATCATTGTATTGAGCAACTTACTATAACACTGATTTGGTAGTACCATTCAGTGATTTGCTCTTCTTTGTTTTGGCTACTTACCCCACTGAATAAGTGGTTCCATTGCTAATCCCACTAAATAAGTGACATCTGTATTTCCTGCTAAATAAGCAGATGATCTCTTTCTAGTTTCATTTATTTCCCATTGAATAAGCAGATGAATTCTTTCTTGTTTCCTACTGAATAAGTGGAGGTTTCCTTTCATGTTTTGGAGATTTCATACTCACCCCACTGAGCAAGTGGTTTACTTTAGTAGCATTGCATTGTAAGCCTTGCCACTGTATACTCTCACTTTGCCCACATCGGGATCTAAGTGATCAGAAAGTGCAAGGTAATTGATTTCAGTTGCTTATAGCTTATCACTCACCTCACTGAACAAGTGGTTACTTTTCAATTATTGCAATGTACACCTTGCCACCGTATGCTCTCACCTTGCCCACATTGGGATCTGGGTGACCAGAAAGAGGAAGGTAGCTTATTTTAGTTGCTTATCATTGTTATTTTGCTAATGCTAACAAATAAAAAAATCAAGAAATTTGGGGTGGTTTATTATAACAAATCACCCCACACCTGACCCCAAGTGACATGCCCTTCTTGCAATTTTTAAAGACAAAGGGAGCTATGGTTTTAGAAGGCTGCAATCTCACTTTTTAAAAGTTTGGCCAGAATTTTGCTTGATGTGGTTAGGCTTGGGCACACAAATCCTCTTACAAATCCTCAACCAAAAATGCATTGACTTCCTTCATTTTAAATTTTGGGTGGCTGCTTCAGAATGACCTTGAACAATGATTTAAACCTCCCAAACTTTGCACATCATCCTCATCATCTCCATTGAACAAATCAAACTAAATATTGCTCCTTTATTGGTATCATGGATTGAGGACTCGGCGAGTTTTGGAAGGAACTCGTGGGACTCACGAGTCCTAGGGCTCGCCGAGTCGACTTGCCACAGACTTGCGAGCTAAAAATTTGAGAGTCCAACCTTACTCATCGAGTCCTAGTGAGAGACTTGCGCGAGTCCTAGGCTCGAACTCGCGAGTCTTGACCAAGGACTCTCGCCGTGAATGGAGACACTCAACAACGTTTTAAAACATGATTTTTTGTTTTTTTTTTCATTTTTTTGCTCAAGGTTGCCCAAAACAGGTCTACACATCAACATAGGGTTGGAAGAAGCGGAGAAGACGAGCATACGAGATCGAAATAGAGCCAAGTAAGTGATTTTTATTCTCTTTTTTGTTTTCTTCAATTGAAAATAAAAAAAATTCTTAAAAATAGGGGGAAATGTTGGTAAAATTTTTTCTATTTCCCTTCATAACCTATTTCCTAGTATTTTTTAGCTTGTTTTTGAATTCTATTTTTTTCAAAATGATTGATTATCATTTTTTGCTGATTTTTTACAAAACCTTTCCGATTTTTTAATTTTTCATGTTGAAATAGCAATGTCAACTTCAAACTCAAGGCCATCTAGAAAAGACCCTGCATGGAAGTATGGGATACCGGGAAATGAAAAGGGTGAGGTCACATGTATTGAATGCAATAAATGGATGACAGGGGGAATCAATAGATTAAAATACCACATTGCCAAAATACTTGGACAAAATGTGGACATATTCCCTGCATTGGCTCTAGAGATGGTTAGAGAGATGAAGGCCCTTCTTGCTGATTATGGATTGAAAAAAGAAGAAAGGCAAAAAACAAAGGAAGCACTAGCAGCAATGATGAGTCTCAATGTATCCACTTCTACACCATCGGGGCCCCTTGGTGGCCCAAGTCCAAGTATCCGTCATCCACATTCATCTTTTGGTGAGAGTCCCTAGGGTTCTTTTTCTATTGGTAACCAGATTCCTTCATTAGGACCAAATTTGTTCCATGCAATGTTCCAGGAGCACAACCTTCACTTGAAGGTACTAGTTGGAATAAAGAAAAACATCATGAAGCTAGGATGGTAGCAACATATTTTTGGTACTATAATAATTTACCTTTCAATGTGGCGAACAACTCATATTGGGAAGGTTTGGTGAATGCATTGATAGTTGCAAATAAGGAGTTTAAGACCACAAAAACTAGAGATTTGAGTGGGCCATTGCTAGAGGAAGCCGTAAATAATACATGGCTTGTGGTTGATTAACACAAATTTTTTTGGTTGAGAAAAGGTTGCAACATCTTATTGAATGGATGGACAAATGGACGAAACGAGACTCTCCTGAACTTTTTAGTGGCCTCTAATGGTGTATTGGTGTTCCTAAAGTCTATAGATGCCTCCCATGAAATAAAAAATGCTGAGACTTTGTGCAATTTATTAGATGGGGTGATCCAGGAGGTTGTTGTTGAGAATGTTGTCCAAATTCTCATGGACAACGTAGCTGTAGGTAGACTACTTATGGAGAGGCATCCTACACGTTCATGGTCTCCTTGTGTTGCACATTACTTGGACTTCTTGTTAGAGGACATTGGGAAGACTGGATGGTGAAGAGTGTGGTTGAAGATGCTAAAAGTGTTACCAAATTTATCTACAACCATACTTGGGTGCCTTCTTTGATGAGAAAACACACAAATGGCAAGGACCTTGTGCGACCAGGAGTGACACGATTCGCCTGCCACTTCCTCACATTGCAAAGCATTCTTGGTGCCATTTCTCATCTCAAGCAAATGTTTGTGTTTGATGCTTGGTTGGAGTCTCCATTTTCCGAAAAAGTTGAAGGGAAGAAGATTGTAAGTATAGTTTTTGATGACATTCAACAAAAATGGAGAGGAGTTGATCGGGGTAAGTAACAAACACAAACATAAACTTTAAACAAGATAATCTATTTGCTATTTTTTTTTGAGGGGTTAATTTTGTAATAATTTAAAATTTGTTTTCATTTTTTTAGGTGACAAAACCTTTGGTTAGGGTTCTTCGTATGGTGGATGGAGAGGGCATGTCAATGGGTTGATTTATGAGGCCATGGATAGGGCCAAAGAGGCCATTTCACATTACTATGGCGGAAACAAAAAAAAAAATGAAATCATTTGGTGCATCATTGATTGGAGATGGACAAACCAACTCCACCAGCTGATACATGCCTTCACCTACTTCTTGAACCCAAAATTCTACTTCTCTGAAACATTTAAGGCTGATGAGGAGGTCATGGTAGGTCTTGTCACATGCATCGATAAGATGGTGCCTGATCATGACTTGAGAGACAAGGTTCTTGATGAGTTGGAGGTGAGATTTGCTATATCTTATTTATGAATTTGGCAATGTTGATTATCTAGAAACATCCATTTTACATACATAATAAATTAATAACTAATTTTCTATATTTGATTTAATTTAATTTTTATCTATTCAAGGTCTACAAGGGTGCGAAGGGGAGACTCTTTTCTTCACAACAAGCAATTGAAAGGAGAGAAAAACAACTAGATAAATTTTTTAGTTCAATACTACAAGATGAAATTAGAAACTTGATTCTTACATTTTTTATTTTATTCTTATATTTTTTAAATGTGTTTTTGTGGATTTTTGGTGGGAGAATTATGGTGCTAGCATGCCAAATCTTCAAAAGCTAGCCATTTGTATTTTGTCGCAGCCATGTAGTGCTTCTGGGTGTGAACATAATTGGAGCATATTGGAGAACATTCACACAAAGAAGTTGACCCAACAACGCCTCGATGATCTAATCTTCATTTGGTACAACCTTCGCCTTTGAACTAGAAAGGTGGAGGGTGTTTCACATGAGTCCATCGACTTGGATGATATTTATCCATATGGTGAATGGACTATCAATGAACAAAATGATGATGACGATGTCTTCCTTATTGAAGAAGACCTTGCAGAATTGGAGAGAGCAGCATTAGCAAAATTGGATGCAATGGTGGAAGACGAAGACAGTTTTGAAGAAACAACTCATCATCATTTGGATATTGTAGCACCTTCTAGTTCCAGGCCTGAAAAATTGAGTTGTAGTAGGAGGGGAAAGAGGAAGATGTATTTTGTGTTTGGTTGTTTTTCTCATTTTGATATTTCATTATATGTAAACATTTATAAACTTATGTTGTTATACATTTGAAAGTTTGAAACTACGAGTATGAATGATGAAATTTCAAATATTGAGTGTTTGAAGATCATATGACATGTAATATTTGAATTATGACAAATTGATAATCAAATTAGGCTCTTGTATTCTCTAAATGCATTATTATTATTTTTTTGTAAGTCTATAGTTTTTTTCTTTGCCAAGTCCTAGCCGAGTTTTTATGCCAAGTCCGTGCCGAGTCCAGAGTCCAAGTCCTATTTTGGGCTGTTGAGTTCGAGTCCTAAAACTTTGATTGGTATGACCAGCAACAAGGAGTTTATGGCTTGCTTGATTGTTATTATAATTTTGAACTTTGATTTATTCTTAAATAACTTTAGAAATGAATATTTTTTTTTCTTGTTTGGTGTTTTCTCCCAAATCGGTTGTAACTTGTAAACTTGTAGATTCCACTACAAGCCCAATTTTGACCTCCGAATGAAGCCAACAAAATGAATCAAAAGACTTCTATTCTCCAATTCCTCATAATTCGAGAGGGTTATCGTCCTTAAAGAGAGATGCTACACCAAAGCTTTGCAACAAGTGTTTCTGGAAATTGATAATCATCGAATGAAATGCTTGTCCCAAAAATTCCCTTTTTTGTTCTTATGCATCCAACCCTAAAAGTAATTGAAATTACTTTTAATTAAAAATTCACTTTTTCTCTCCAAACTTGATGAATTGCCTTCTAAATAATTAAATATAAGTTTTTTTAAGTTTTCACTTTTCGACAACTTAAATATTTAACCATTTAATATTTTAATTATTTTCCACACAACCTCCAAAGTTACGGAAAATATTAAAATATGCCAAATATGATTTTTGACCTTGCCACCAACACTTAAAGTGCATATGACAACTGTTTATTGGAAACTTGGTGCTCTCCGAAGATGACAAACCTCTCCATCCGAGACTGTGGAATCCACACATGGAAAGCACCATTGTACTCATCTTGACTCCAAGAACTATTTGTGATTTTCAGGCTATTTTCTTGATAAAGTTGACACTCTTCAAGAAAGTTGGAGTTTGCAAGAGTGTTGGAATGGATCGAAAAATGGACATTATGAAAACTAAAAGAAATTGTGAGGTGGTCTGTGGCAAAATCCATCAAGTGATAATTCCACAAACATAAAAAGTGTGCCATGTAATCTGATCCTTCAGGTATTGAAACATGCAGCTAATGAATCAAGAACCAACAACTAGGCAATGCAATTCGAATCACACCCATCTATTTTTTGCAGCCATCTAACTAGTTATTATTTTTTTGCTAATTTGGAAATGCAGACAATTCTATGCCTTTAGAAGCCAAAGAGTTCACAACTGTTAGATAAAACAATATCCTTAATTTTGCAGCTTGTGAAATACAGAGTAACTCAACTTATTTTACTTTGACTGTGAAAGTAGTTGTGCATGCTGTCCAAGAGAAATATTTATCTCTAGACAACTTAACAAAATCAGATTTATGCTTTTATAAGCAATCAATATCAACAAAGAAAAGTGCGAACATCAGATTTTGAAGTGGTACAGTGTCTTATATGACAAATGTAACCTATGGAAAGTATACTAGACTTTCAAGATTAATTTCTCACATAGTACATTACGATGAATCAATAGTTTTGAAAATTGTTGTGATTATCCTTCTTACAATGTTTATAAATGGAAATAGAAATGTAAACTATCCTATTACAAAGCGAAGTATCCAACTATAACAAACTGGTGAAAATAAATGTTTGAATACTAAGAATTACAACCGGTGAAACTTTCTACATTTGTTCGAGGACAAATTCCAAGACAGTTTTTTTTATAATTGATATGTTGGTGGTCTATTTGCTTTAGTACATATATTTTGAATATTTTAAAGCATAGTCTATATATATATGAGAATATTGTAAATGTATATGGTAAAGCACTCTTTGAATATTCTAGTTTTATTAACATGTATTTATGTGGCAGTACTTAATGCAGCTTTTGTATATGGAGATGTAAACCTGGAATTGCCAGCACGACATTCACATCAGTCAATTGTGGAAGTTCATGCAGCCATAAATGTTGATTCTGCTACTTTGTTTGGAAGCAATTTTGAATTTGAACTGAAAGTTGACCTGCCTTTGCATGCACGTTATCCGGTATGTTATCTTTAAGAAAATGGGAGGACTTTGTGTAACTATTGTTCTCCTTTAGTTGGTTTGTTCAAACATATGCTGTGTTTCACTTTCAGTTTCTTTTTTCCTTCTGACACTAATGAATAAAATGATGTAGAGTGCACTCTAGAATACCATATTTCAACCTTACAGTTTTACTTGTTGGGTTTCTAGAATGGCAGTTTACCAAAATCAACTATTGATCAAGATGGGGATAACTTCAAATATTAAGTAAAGATCTTTAATACAAAATTCTGTGACAAACATGGTACTCAGGGTTATCAGGTAAGTGTTTGAAAGCCCACTTGATAGGGCCTCATAAGATGGAGAATTGAATCTTGCACAGGTTAGTAAAACTAACATCTAGTTGTGCTAGATGCCTCAACTGAAGTTAAAAAAGTATACATAATAAGGTATACTTAGTACTATAGAAGGCTTCCCTTTTCCCATAATAAAGAAGACACTATTTAAAAGTAAAATAGTGAAACAACCAAGTCAATATCCTACACAAGCAAGCCAAGGGCCACGGGAAGGTAAATGTTCTTTTATATTGAAGCAAAATAAGAAACTAATGAAATATACAATAAAATTTACTACTGTAGATGCTCCTAAATACATCAATAACTGGGATTAAATCCTCCCATTCTTTCATCTTCTTCATCTTAGATCATAGCCTACAGGCTCTAGTAATAGAGCTCAAACATGAGAAGGCTGAAGTTTGAAAAAAAAACCTAGTCTCCTTTAAATTCACTCACTGTCATGACAATCCACCCTTTACATCATCTTGTTCTGAGCCATGGCCACATAGTCCTTAAGGATTGATAAAACTTTCCATTGATGTTGGAGATGATTATTAGCTGCTTTCACCCTAGAATATCCTTTTGATTTCTTTTTAGCAACACTGAGTGGGCTGCAGTGTGTGCAGAATTTCAGAGAAACTTAAGGTAGACAAGTTGGCCAAGAAAATAAACAAAACTAGAGATATATTATGAGAAATGATATATAAAGAAGGTAGGAGGGGCCAGAAATCACAAACTATCTTTTCCATTAAAGGTCACCTATTACCTAACCACCCAACTAGTATGATATTACCAGGATCTCTCATAGAGAAGCATACTCTATAATTACTAATTATCACTAACTTTTATGAGTAACATTATTACTGACATCATCTAACCAAACTTTTGGATCAATAACCTAACTGCCCCTCAATCCAAAGGGAGATTCTATATCTTGGTACCTAATCAACTTATGTTGACACATCTACTGTATTCTTGTAGCTTGACATCATTTGAATTGATTATAAAAAATTGTTGGATTTGAGTTAATCACGCAGCCAGGGACATTACATTATTCATGCTTCATATTTCAAATGGCATAAAATCTGTGAAATAAGAGATTAATTTTATTGCAACAACTGTTTAATCCGAGCTTAGTAAGTCTTAAGCCTTTAGAAATGCAAGTGTTGGACAGAGAAATGGAATACCACAACCAGCTTATAACCTCCTGAATATGATGGTCAATATCCTCTGAGTAATACCCTCAAATCTCTACAAATTCTTACACTGAAATTATGAACTATATATTTGCCTGCAAGTTTCCTGATGAAGCCTTCGCACAATCTTTGAAGCACAATGCACAACTCTTGTACGAAGTTGTCAGCTAACAGCCTTGGGAGATCTTTCACTCCTGTAGCATGTTGCTCCTCATGAGGGTTTTCGTCCTTAATGAAGCTGAGATTCTCAAACTCTCCAGTCTACCTCCAAAACCCTTATCAAATTTCTTTTCCAAGATGATTGAATGAATGAGCTCCAATAAGCTCTATATATTCCTCAATTTCCACGCCCCAAATTGGTCTCTTTATTTAATATTATTTAATTTACTTTTTAACCCCTTATATCTCCCATAAGTTGGGCGACTAACTTTATGATATAAAAATATCACTTAAAACCCCCTTATAACTCCTTAATTATAAAGTCGCTTTTAATTAAAACTCCATTTTAGCTCCGAAAAGGACCTTTTAATTAACATAATCATAATTTGACATGCAAGGCCTTTGTTTTATGCATCCATGATTTAAAACATTTCATCCCAGTTCCGATAAGCTATAACACTAAGGTGCTTTAAAAATATTTTAAATAATATTTAGTGACCTTAGTAAAATAATTAAAATAAAGCCATTAATGCACACATTTTACGGAAATCGCCGGAGTGCATCAGAATCAGAAACTGACTGCACTAGAGTGATCCAGATGAAGAATAATGATGATTGGAGCCAACTGGGTGATTTACTATAAATAGAAGCCCTCTCCAAGAATCTTGGAGAGCACACTAGAAGTCGAAAATCACCTCAGAAAGTGGCATATGAGTCTTCCAAACTTCCTAAGCTCATTGGTATCATCAAATAACTCCTTTGATCATGTTGACTCACATCCACAAGGTCAATGCCAACTGCACTACAAGGGAACCCGAAAATGAGGACATTACAGTCTGCCCTCCCCAAGATTGCTTGTCCCCAAGCAATCCACACTTGAACACCCTGGCCTGTCACCTGAACACCGAGATCCCAGATAAACCTGTAAAAGTCTCTATCAAAATCCCTCTGCATCAACTGGATAATGATAAAGCTATACTTGACAACTTTGATAGTCACTCTCCCAATATGAAGCAACCTACCAAGCATAGAAATCCCTGGATCCCTCATCCAAACTGGAAGTTCGCCATACTCAACACCCACTGGATTCCTTTGGGGCACTCTGATATAATCATCAGTGAAGCAATTCATCCAGATCCAATCGAATTGACGAGCCAAGCATGTCACCACCTAGATCCCAACACACCACAACCTCACATCCGTCAAACATTAGAAGTGGGGGTATCTCGAGGTGCCAGCATTGCAGAACCATTCTCCAACTTCTATAGGTCTCTCATGGATGTGACGAATCCCCCTCATAGGTGCTAGACAATGTACATCAGCTCCTCTCAAGTTGCTGATATGGAACAGATCAACAGCCTCAAGACTAAGAATCCGACCAATGGGGATGCACATAATACCGCCAGGGTCGTAGGGTGACAAAGCATCAACCCTATGCCACTCTCCAATGATGAGGAGATGTTGCATGTAATAACCCACCCTGATTTGGGTTATTTGAATTTCGCCAACAATACAGATAATAAAGGCTTTTTTGCAAAATGACAATTTGTTGGAGTTTAAATTCGCACCTCTGGTATGCGTATTTGAAACGGACAGCTATGCACAGATAAACTGCTCTTCAAATTAGGAGGGGAAGCTCCCTCTTGCTGATGGTGTTGAAAGAAAGTAAACTAAAACTAAGTTGCCTATCTTTTTGATCAACTTAGAGCACAAGGTTTATTAAACACAAACGCCGCAGTGTTGATGCGTGTTTTATGACACAACAAACATTCTAGAATAAAGAGTCCAAAGACGCTCTATCCCCTCTTGAAAAACTACCTCGTATGCTAAGATTGCAAGTAAGATCATACGGTAATTCCAATGTTTAAGATGAGTGCGGATAAGCTCTGTGGTTTGATGTGATTATGCTGGTAACACAAAGGGATTTATGCTAGGCTTGTTCAATTCACAATGAAGGTCTAGACAATGAAGCTCTATTGCTTGGGTCATGGGTCAAACAAACTGAAAAAGGAGAAGGGTTCAGAAGCACTAATCTACTCCTAAGAATCCAAGAGACGGTATTGACTCGGTGAAACAAATAACCACGCTTTGCTTCGCCACGCTCAACGACAACTACACAAAGAGGGTGCAATCTTCAAGGGAATGTGCTTATGATTTTCACGTCATGAATAACTACCATCAAATCGAACAATAATTATCCAGACAGAAGTTAAGCATCCACAAAATAAGCTCAGGCTAACTTTACGCATTGAATGAAAATCATCCATTCAAAGAAAGTATGAGCAAAAGTTTCACCACAAATCAATACTTATCAAATCTTGCATTCATCTAACATACATGAAATAAAATCTAAACTATGATGAGGGATAAGAACCATGACAACTCCAAAATAAGAGAAGCAATCACCATCAGAACAATGCATGCATTACTTATTACTTTGGCAATCTTACAACAGTTGCTTATCTCAACATGTTTTGCAACATGCTCCCATGCTTTACAAATGAGGGGGTTGAGCTCAATTTATAGGCTCCCCAATTACAATTTGACGGCCAAGATTGATTTGGAATCAACGGCCAAGATTACAAATAAAACCCTAATTAGGGTTTGCTACCCTTCGACCAATGAGAAAATTGCATTCGAGGACACTTGTCCTTCTTGCTAAATATGAACCAACAGATAAAATAGAAAGTTGTTTGCATGTTGATTTGGAATGATTTGATTGGTTGGGAGATGACGAGGCGCCACCTCAACGTGTTAGAGGTCTTCCTTGGTTGCTTTGTTCTTTTTCCATATTCTTGCCTTAGAATATTTTCTTTGCCGATGACTCTATCCTTTGTTCTTCGATCTTGGATGGCTTTGGCTTCTTCTTCTCACCTCGCCTTGGAGCACCTGTTTAGACTTGAGTTTATTAATTCTTTCTTTCCGGATTGCTTTGGAATTCCTTCACGTGCCTTGAATATGGAGAGGAACTCCCTTGGGCCTTCGCCGCAATGAAGGAAAATTGGAACTTTCTTAGTGGAGAATTTCCCATACTTAGCCAAATTTTGGCTACTTTGTAATATCTTCAAGATTTTGGCCGTTTTTGTGCTCAAATAAACTTCGCCGGTAGGTTTATCTTCAATTTTGGCTTGATGTACTTGACGATGTGCCTGCCGTTGTCTTCATTATGCCAAACTCTTGGCGGACTTCCTGTTGGTCTTTGCAATGTGTAAGAGTGGACTTCCCAAGTTCTCTTTCGTCTCCCTTCCGGTCGGACTTTACACTTCCTTTGCCATTTTCCTCGCCTTGTGTAATCATCCACCTGCAGTAAAACAAATTTATTTTAGATAACTTTTCAAGATAAGCTTTGAAAGACTTTTACAAATTTCATTTTCAAGCTTTTAATTTCCTCTCCGTCCAATTTCATTTGGCCACATTTTTCCTTCGTCCAATTTTTATCTTCCAATTTTATTTTGCCATAACTCCTTTCGTCCAAAATTTCTCTAGCCACGTCCAACTTTTTTCTAGCCACGTCCAATTTTATTTGGCCATAAATTGCCTCTTGTCCAAAATTATTTTGCCACGTCAAATTTTTTTCTAGCCACGTCCAATTTTATTCGGCCATAAATTGCCTCTTGTCCAAAATTATTTTGCCACGTCAAATTTTATTTGTCCAAATTCTCTTGATTTTCCACAATTTATCTTTCTAGACACTTTGGTGTTTGGACATATTTAACACTTTCCAAAGGTTTTATACTTAGGCAAAATTTTAAATTTTCCTCACTTTCTTCTTAGCATGGCGGATTTCATCCACCTTCAGGCCATTCCCTTTTTTTCTTCCAAGGAGAATTTTCATTTGTTTCCAGCTATTTAATTTTTCTTAGCCCATGCTCAAGTCATTTTTCTTTTTAATATGGCAGATTTCACTTACTTTCTTTCCACTTCCCTTGGAGCGGATTTCTCTTTAACTCATGTCATTGAATTCTTAAGTGGCTGGGTGGACTTTGTATATGTTTAGGCCATTTTACTTTGTCCAAGGCTGGGCAGACTTGGTCACTTGTATAACCATTCAACACTTGAACATTGGGCGGACTTCACCAATTTTGATGCCACTTCAACTTTATGCTTGGGGCGGATTTTAGCTTTTGGTTTGCCATTCAATCTCCTTTATATGGCGAACTTCAGTCATTCTCAAGCCATTTCCAAAGGCGGATTTGCTCAAATTAGTTGCCATTTCACTTTTTAGCCAAGGCGGACTTTATACATCTTGTTGCCATTTTCCACTCAGCTCAAGGCGGACTTGCCTTGTTTCCTTGCCAATTGACTTCTTTTGGTGGGCGGACTTAAGCCTGTTTGATGCCACTTGACCTCTTGGCTGAGGGCGGACTTTAGGTCTTGGCTTGCCATTTACCTTTTCACTTGGGGCGGACTTAGCTACTTGGCTTGCCATTTTAGAGGGCGGACTTGCTTAATTTTGTTGCCATCAGTGCTTTGGATAGGGGCGGACTTTGCTTAAGAGCTTGCCATACATATGGCGGACTTCATCATATCTTTGGCCATTGTCCAATGCTTAAGGCGGACTTCCTTAAATTTGCTGCCATCTTCTCTTTCACCCAAGGCGGACTTCATCTCATGTTAGGCCATGACAAGGGCGGACTTCCTTGTTTTCATTGCCATTTGACATTTACCTCAAGGGCGGACTTCCTTAAATTTGTTGCCATTGGACACTTTCATTAAGGGCGGACTTTGGCTTGTGGTTGACCATTGCCTCACTGCCTTAGGCATTTTCCTCTTTCTCCATGGGCGGACTTCAGCAGATTGTTGGCCATTGATCAGATTTTTTATGCCATTGACAAATTTTACCCAGCTACACAAGGGCGGACTTCAGCTTGTGTCTGACCATTTCACTCTTTGGTAAGGCGGGCCTTGGCTGTTGGATAGCCATTTGGAGAGCGAACTTGATCAGATTTCAGACCATTTCCTCTTTTCCATAGGGCGGACTTGCTCAGATCTGTCGCCATAAGCATCTCAGCTGAAGCGTCATTGACTTACCTTAGGCAAATTTTTTCAGTCTCCTCCATGATGGTTCAGATTTTCCCATGAATCGCCTAGATTTTTACATGAATGTTCAGATTTCTCGACGGATTTCATGAATTTTTTACCATTTTCTGTGCTCTTTACCAGATTTCTCTGTGATTTTCCAGAATTTCTCACCATTTTTGAACAATTTTCCAGATTTTTTGAACTTTTTATGTGATTTTCCAGATTTTACCCAAAATTTCAAAAAAACTTCGAATCGATTTTTTGAGAGTTTCGTTGATCTTTTCGAACTTCTGAGTGGATTTTTGAAACTCGTGACCCTTCTAAAAAATAGAAACCTTCTAAAAATAGAAATTTTCCAAAAAAAGCAACTTTCCAAAAATAGACCCTAAAAAATAGGGATCCCAGAATTGCCCAAAAGTACCAAAAAAGTAGGTCCTAAAAAATAGGGGGCCCGGGGTGAGAAACCCTAAAAACTTGGAGGTGTCAGAATTGACTGAAACGACAGTCGATCTTCGTCTACCAGGTCTTCTAAGCACAATGACGATGTTCATTCAGTGATTCAGGCTAAAATTCATTGACTCGATTCGGGTGACCATTCAAAATTAAGACTCCTCATTGCAAAAAGACTGGCGATAAGCAGTTGCGATGCCAAGGAAAAACCAAAAGCGAAAAACAACGAAGGGTCCCCATTTGCAATGGGGCGATGTGTGAAAAGGTCACAACACGCAGCTGAGATTTTTTGATTTAAAGAACTTCAACTACGACTAACTTAAACTAAAGACGTTTCTGGCTTCTCAAGTAATAGCAGAGCGAGAGAAACTAGAAATGGACAAGGTAGATTTTCTGACAAAATACTTCAATGAACTATCTCTCAACAAACACCTACACATTGCAATGCAAGTTGAAATCAAGATCATAAAAGTACAACACAAATAACGGACAACACAAATAACGGAAACCTGAGATTTTATATCAAGGCAAAGGAGGCTCGTGATTTTATTACTCAAATTTCTAGAACAAGCTCACTTCTAACATGCCTGGAACAAGAAATTGCAGCTAAAGAGGCTTGCAATCTTGCTCTTCACACAATAGAAATAGCAATCACATTAACTCCTTGTTGGCTAAAGAGGCTCAACAATTTGCTTATCACAACACAATTGAACAATACTTGAGTAACAAATAGAAGGCACAATAGGCTCAGCGTTTTGTTCTCACTAGCACGGTTAAGGAAACTAAATGAGCAAAGGCTCTTATTTATAGAGAAGCAGAGGAGTAGGGAACCCTAAAATCTCCTTGCTTTCACAATCTAGGGCTTGCTCTGCAAGCAAGCTTTATTACTAAATCTAGAAAGAAGATAACATCTAAAACCCTAGAAAGTAGAAAAAGCGGGAAATGCCAACTATTACATTTTATCCTCTTTCTATCCTCAAAGAAAGGATAAGGTTTATTCCAAGAATAGAAAGAAAACAGGAAAGAAAGCTTCTGGAAGAAAGCTGCTTTAAAGCTCGATCACATCCGCTAGGAAGTTAAAGATTGTGTCCCGGTTCGGTGCATCTATGCCATCAACAACAAAGCACCGCTTTTCTAGGATATCTTTAGCATCTGCAATAGATCTCAGGAAATCTTCGACCTCATTGGCCGCTTTCTCGAACTTAGCTGACATCATCGAAATATGACCTATCCTTCTACCAACTGGATTGCAACTGTGAACAACACTCTGAAAAATGATCTTCTCGTGTCTTTGAGAAAACAGTGAGGTCATCTAGATAGACAACTATTACTTTATTCTTCAAGTCACCAAATGCCAAATCCATGGCTCTCTGAAATGTAGCACCGGCGTTGATGAGGCCAAAGGGCATTCTTTCATAGGCAAATGTACCCCATGGGGTTGTGAATGCCGTTTTGAATTGATCTTCTGCAGCTACTGCTATTTGATTATATCCAGAAAAACCATCCAATAAGGACATCTCTGAACCGGTAACCGTCTGCAAGGTGTGCTCCATGATCGGCAAAGGATAATTATCCTTGAGCGATGATTGATTTAAGTTCTGGAAATCGACGCAAATTCTGATTTCTCCGTTCTTCTTGTGCACAGGAACTATATTTGACACCCAGGTAGAATGATGTATTGGAAAGATGATCTTTGCATTCACCATCTTCTGGACCTCCGCGTAGATGGTATCTTGAATCCGCGGATTGTAGTGTCTTTGCTTTTGCCTGAAGGGCTTCGCTTCAGGTTGAAGAGGAATCGTGTGAGACAACTCTCTTGGTGTAAAGACTTTCAAATCTTCATATGACCAGGCGAAGACATCTCGGTATTGCTTGAACAAAGAGATAAACCTCTCGCTTTCCTCTGCCGTACAACATGTACCCAGATTAACAAGCCTAGGCTTGTCAACTGTTCCAATATTGATTTGTTGATATTCAGCAGAGGTTCTTTCGCTTGAGTTTCTCTGATCTTGTATGTATCTGTCGTGCCTGTCAAAAATATTCTCCAAGGAAACTAAACCCTTGGGAATTTTATTTCCTTTCAACTGGATAACGCTGGTATTAGGCTCTTTTGGACTTTCTTTGTCTTCAACAATCTTCGGCGCATCAGAGACTTCTGTTATTGCTTCTCTGTAAGTAGATGAACTGCCCTCAAAGAACAATTCTTTGAAATTATCTCCCATAATAAGAAACTTCTTAATGTGTTCATCATCGTTAAAGACTTGCCAATTATCACAGTTGTCAGGTACAGCTGGCCTATAGATTAACTCAATGGCAAATGCATTCTAACGGAAGTTAGAATGTGGCATGAAAAGTGAAGCTGATACCGCGATGGCATCGGCTCTACTATTTTCTAGACGTGGGACGTACTTGATATCAAATGCTTTGAACCAATCAATTGCATTCCACACCCTATTTCTGTAATGTCGAAGACGATCTGCTTTTACTCTAAATTGATCTCTGACTTGTTTTACAACAAGCTCTGCATCACCTTCGACTATGAGATGTTTGATACCCATGTCTTTTGCATTTCTGAGACCTAGTAAAAGCGCCTCATAGTCCGCCGTGTTGTTTGTACATTCAAATTGCAAGCGGTATGCAAAAGGATACAACTGTCCTTTAGGAGAACTTATCACAACTCCCGCTCCTGAACCAGCAGTGGAACAACTGCCATCGAACTGCAAAGTCCACAACTTAGGATCTTCTGCTGATTTGTCTGCGGTACACGCGATCTCTTGACTTTCTTCAGGAATCTCTGACAACATGGCGTAAGTACCAAAACCCGTTTCTTGATATAAAACTTGGGCTTGAGGATCTTGAGACTTCACGACCGCAAATCGGGATTTGGGTTCTGGCTCCAGCTTGAAAGTTCCATTCTTCAATGGAATATTCGCAGAAGACCAATCCATTTGAATCTCTCCACTGAGGTCCTTGCAAAAGCTTCTGCTTAATAGCATCCCATAGCTAGATGGAATGTCAGCTACTAGGATGGTCATCATGATTTTCTTTTCAGGACAAGCCGCCAACCTTACTTGAGCATCTTTTAATTGACCGACTAATGGTACTGACTTGGACTCCAGTGAGTAACATTTGTCTCTTGTCTTAGTGCACGAAAGTCCTAAAGCGTTCATC
The DNA here is from genome assembly GCA_007258455.2 of Sequoia sempervirens. Taxonomy (NCBI): domain Eukaryota; kingdom Viridiplantae; phylum Streptophyta; class Pinopsida; order Cupressales; family Cupressaceae; genus Sequoia; species Sequoia sempervirens. The sequence goes on along the minus strand of VDFB02388179.1, from coordinate 136,344 downwards.
ACTTGCAAAGGCATGATGTTGTCTGAAGCTCCAGAATCGATGATACAATTGCTCAACTTGTATCCCCCTATATATAGAGAAATATAGAAGGGCTTAGGCTTGTCTTCTGCTGGAACGGATGATTCGAGCAATGTGGGCTGCTTGGCAGGTCCTTTCTTCACAAACTTGAGAAGTCGGTCCACTTGCTCTGGATGATCTTGGAGATATTCTAACTGAGAAATCTGCACTTTGTTCTTCATCAAGGAATCTACAATATCAAAATTTTCTACAGACGAATCTTCAGCAACTGCTTTCACGTTCTCTTGAGAAGGCTTAACATTTGAAGTAGAAGCTACTTCTTTTCCTTTTTCTTTGTCTTTTGATACCTTCAATCTCTCTTCTTCCTCTTCTTTGTGTGCCCTCAGATGTTGAGCTCTAGTAAACACAGGAGTCGTATGATTCTCAGGATTAACTGCAAGAGAGTACTGACAAATATCTTCTTCTTGTTCTTCAAAATCGGGTTCACTTTCAAAGTAGCCTGTTGCGGAGTCGCCATCGAAGTTGTCCAATTGAGGTAAGACAACATTCGAACTTGGAGTTGGTACGAAACTTGGTGCAGGTGCAGCTTCGGCATATCTCATTATCTTGTTCATTCTGACATTTTCGGGGCAAGATGCGCCGGTATATTCAGTGGAATCATGAAAAGAGCAAAACACAACATTTTGTGTATTGTCGGCCGCTTGCCTTGGTGGAGGTGGCCCTCTTGGCCTGTAATTGTTGTAAGGCTGAAAATTATTTCTCCTCGGCTGATACGGCTGTTGAGGTTGATAAGACTGTTGTGGTGCTTGATATGATTGCGGTGCCGGTAAAGCAGGTGGTGGTGCAACTTGAGCAAGAGGCGTAGGTTGGAGTGGCAATTGCCTCTTGAGAATAGTCACTTCATTAGCAACCCTTTGAAGTAACGGATCGGCGGAACTTTGAACCAAAGGCCTAATAGCATCCCCTCTGATCTTTCCTGAAGTGATCATGTTGTCTTCAATTTCTATGGCACCTTGTTGTGCTTCTCCCAGTTCTGTCTTGTGGGCCGATCTCAAGATAAAAGCTATCTTTGATGGAAGTGCGTTGACAAAACTGCTCAACAGGATCTCAGGCGATGGATTGAGTGTATATGAGAGACGAGTGACCAAGCGGTTGAACCTTGCCACGAACTCCCTCATTGGTTCATTGTCCTCCTTCTTTGAATTTGAAAGCTAAGCGAATAACTGGTGAATATCTTCAGCTGGCTTGAACCTCGCAAGGAACTTCTCGGTCATAGTATTCCAGTTGTTTATGCAACCAGGTTCCAAGTGATTAAACCATTCGGCAGCAGCTCCCGCGAGAGTCTCAACAAAGAGACGTGTTGGCGTAACAACTAACACCTCTGGAGTAAGAGTTGCTACGAACAGCCTATGTACACTACGCAATGAGTGCTCTTCAAATTAGGAGGGGAAGCTCCCTCGTTGTGCTTTACAAAAATACCTGCAAAGGGAAATAAACTAAACTAATTCCTGTCTTTTTGTTTCAGCTGTAGAGGTACAAGGCTTTCTTGAAAACTATATACGTTGCAGCTGAGAATTTTCTCTGGTTTCGCAAATTCACTAACTACAACTAAATTTAATAACTTAAATTCTATCCAGTTCCCTCAAGAAAACAGAGCATGAGAGAACGGAGCAAGGTTTTGACTATCTGACGATAAACGAATTCAGATTCTCTACATGAAGGCAAGGTGGCGCAACTATTATCACAATCTGAACAAGTCTATTAGGCACTAAACAGATTTAAGAATTTACTATGACAATCTTATGAAACCCTATGTGGCATAACACTTGATTATAATAGTAAAGACTCCACAAACAGATTTATCATCATAATCTTATGAAACCCTATGTGGCATAACACTTGATCATAACGGTAAAAGTTCACAAAACAGATTTATCATCACAATTGCATGAAACCCTATGTGGCATAACAATTGATCGTAATGATAAAGATGCACAAAACAGATTTATCTAAACTATGGAAAGAATCCACTATCACAATCGCATGAAACCCTATGTGGCATAACAATTAACTGTAATAGCAAAGACGCATGAACAAATACCAAAAGAGCAATATTGAGGGCAAGGTAGGCGCAGCATATATTTCTCTCTCAAGCAAAAGTTAATTACAAATGAGCAAAAGCTCTTATTTATATACATCAAGGTGTAAGGAACCCTAAAATCACCTTTGTGTTAACTACAGTTGCAAATGCATGCAAGATTAATTATTAAACCCTAATGAAGTAAACTATAAAGTTAACTGGAAAGCTACCATCTTAAGCGGTACAAATAACCTAAATGGACCATGTGCAAGCATGCACGCCCTTATTTAAAGCAAAGTTAACGGACACCGCTTAATGGAAACCCTAACCCTAACTCCTGTGATGATAATTCCAAGGATGAGATAAGCATGTGTTAAGTCAGCAAGTAAACTCAAGACTAAAAGTCGAGTTAACTGCTGCTCATGACTCAACCCTCGAAATTAACTGCAGGTTCCAACTGGCAGATCACTCCATGTCAACTCGGTCTAACACTTCGACCAAGAACTCATCGATCTCTCATCGGCACTTTAACCTGCTCAAAACAGCGACCTGCCAGTTCTGCGCCACTTTCTGTAATCGTATGCATGCCATCTTTACATTCTTCAGTCGCCCTTCTGAAACTGGCTGCAATCACTGAAATATTCTCTAATTTAGGCGCCATAGGTTCACCTTCAAGGCTGTCACGAATCAGCTTCTCGAACTCTGCTTGAACTTTATCCAACTCAACATACGTGCCATCTTCGAGAAGATAATGACACGGAATCTGAACAACGAAACCGCTGACAAGTGCAAGTACTCCAACCACATCATCCTTGAGTGAAAACAACTTAGTAGAGATCTTCTCACATATTTCCATTCTGAGAAGGTGCTGCTCTCTCCAAGTAAAGACTTTCTCCTGATCCTCATCAATCTCCAAGGCATCGTATGCAACTGACAACTGAGATACTAGAACACGATCTTTTGCCAAATTCTCTGCAACCGCAATCTCAAGTGACTGAACACCCTGACGAACCTTATGCGCATCACTTCTCAACTGATACAAATCTGCAGGAAGACGCCGACCAACAACAACTAAACTATCAATCCAGCTGTCCAAAAGTTTGCCATGACTAACTAACTGATCCAGTTTTCGTTGTTCTGCAGGTGTACTCTGAGGAAGAACAGATGCTCTACTCGGATTTCCGTGAACAAGATCAAAAATGTACTGGCGAAGTTGACTATTTTCAGCCTTGAGCAAGGCCTTGTCTTCTCCATCCTTCGTGATTCGCTCTTCAAGATTATTAGTGACGATCTTAAGAAGAGTAACATCTGTCTCTCGAGTGGTCCTGCCAAGATTAGCCTTAGTAAATGTAAAGTCACCAACTTCGACTTCATCTAAGCTTTTACCCTCTGGAGGAACTGCAACTTCAATAACAATCTCTGATTCTGGAGTCTTCTCGATATGCACTTGTTTCTTGATCTTCTTATTCGACCTTCTCTGATAAGGCTCACCAAATTCAGATAAATCAAGATTGTATGAAGGTTCACACCTCTGTCTCCCCAAAGACTTTTTGAGCCAACAAGACTGAACAATATTTTCAATTCTAGGGGAGACTGTCCCTGACGTATCAACCTGTGGTGGTTCAGTTGTCTCCGATCCTGCTTGAATTGGTGTCTCAGGCTCAGAATCTATTTCAATAGGCTGCATGTGAGGCGGACTAGGAGGCTCAATATGAGGTTTAGCTTGAATAATTGTTTCTATTGGAACTTCAGGAACACGCTCAACCTGTTTCTGCTTCCTCTTACCAGTAGCTCTTTTCCCCATGTTTCCACTAAGTCTAACCCCTTCAGGAGGTATTATAATGGCTTTGACTCTGGGTCTTGCTCTAGAAGTAGAAGGCAACGACGAGAAATCCTTTGGCGGCTCTGCTACAGGAACTGACTTTCGTGTCCGTTTGCTCTCTAAGAACAACCTACTAGTCTTGATAATTGATCTGGAAACCTCTTCAATAGAAATATTCTCCTTAGCATACCAATCAGGTGAGCGAAGTGGCTGCCGAGCAACTTGATCCTTAACATATGAATTGAGAAGAACTTCTCCATCATCATCCGATAGACCATCAACATCTTCTGATAGGTAATCAGAGAGCTGACCGATAGTGAGTCTACAATAGTGACGACGACGAACCTCGAATTCATCTTCACAATTAGCCCAAAAATCTTCAAGTGCTGGCTTATGTGCAATCCCTCGCTCTAACCGATCTGCATAATGATCGAGAGGATCATAGGAACGCCTCTCAGTATAAGTTTTGAGTTTGAACCTTTCTATCTCAGTAGACATAAACTTGGCATCTGTTGCCGCATTGCATGTGAAAATTCCCAATGTGAATGGAAAATTAGTTGCAGTCTTATGACGACTACGAAGAAAGAAATGAACATGCTGCATCTGTCTGAGGAACTCCATGAAGATGAGATTATCTGAAGGGTAACTTGGTAACATCAGGGGCTCTCCAACATATCCATAAACCCGGATGTATGTGAAAGTAGGGAACTGGATAAACCAATCCGCCCAAGTCTCCATTGCTGATTTGGCCTCGGCAGAAATACGAATGTGCATCTCGTCATCAAGATCTCTAACGGTTCTCATGGAAAAATGATCATTCACCGCTCGGAAGTCTTGCTCGGATTGAGAAAACTCCAGCTGAGGGTAATATTCATGAACACGTTGAACACCGAGAGTGCCATTAGTTTTCAGATGCCTGAAGCTACCTTGAAATGCAACCAAGTAAACCAAGTAGGATATCATATGAAACTCATGATACTTGAGAAAGTTAGTAATTTGCTGATGTAAGCAATCACTAATCAACATAGCCCAATCAAAATGCTCTGTGTCATCAAGAATTCTGGTAATCAGGTAAAACATCCAAGAACGGAAAGTGCTAGCGTCTGATTGACCAGTAACTCGGTTGAGTAAAGTTATCAAAACAGCAACTTCCTCTTTGAATTCGCCACGACCAACCTTCTTAGGCATGTTAGTTTTCTGAACTGTCAGCCATTTCTGAGCTACCTTCCTCTGCGAACGTTGATGATCAGCATCCCATATCTTCTCACAAGCCTCCAGAACCACAGTAAAGTTATCTGAACGAGGAGGAATAGCAAAACATTTTTCTATGTCCTTCGGTTTGAGACTGCAAACAACTCTTCCGTCAACTGATCTGATTTGTCGTGAAGACGAGTCATAATGCTTAATGCAAGCAAGTACGAACTCAAGATCGAAAATAGTAACAGGAATAGATGCCGCTGCCAGCAACCCAGAACGCTCAAGATTCCTCAACGAATTGCTGCTAACATTCTCCAAACTGCTCAGATTCACCACTGGATAAACATGATTCAGGTTCGTATCTGACGTTTTGATGAAATTATGTGTAAGAGCCGATTTCACCTTGTAATCAATGAGATTGAACTGCATTTTGAAAATGGCGACTTTTGATTGTAAAGTCGAATATACTTGAAGAACTTTCTGAAAACCTCTGGACAAGGCTAAAAATAGCCTCTGACGAAAGAAATTTTCGAAGTTTTTCTGGAACATGGGTTTTGTGCACAATTGAATTTTGAACACACCCAGATAATTGAATTCTTGAAAAAATGTGTTTCAAGCCCACATGCAAAGAGATTTTCGGAAAAAAAGCACAGAGCTTCAGAGTGAAGACTACGCGGCGATTTTCTCGAAAAAATCTAAGACGTGGGTCTTGCTGCAAACGCTGAAATATGAGAACTCAGATGATCAGATTCTGAATATGCGTTGAATTTCTTTGACATGCGAAGAAAGTACCTAAGGTGAGAAATAGAAGAAATAAGACAGAAGATAGAAAGTTTTGCTTGTCTGCTTCTGAAAATCTGCCAACTTCTTCTCTGGAACTTGATGAAACCTGCATGCAAAGAGAAAATAAAGTCTAGAATCGCCTTCCTCTGAACAATCTGAACTCGTTGCTATGAAGAACGCTGAATTCGGACACCTGTAGCACCTTTAGCTTGCTGGTCGCTCAAGAAGAATATGAACTTCAGAGCAAAAGATGATGAAATAATGGACGCCATGGCTGAAATATATAGATTTTCATCTTTGAAAATTCGCACTAGGCAAGGAATCCATGAAAAGTGCGCTTGGCTTCTAATTGGACCTCATTCTAGTTAACTGGAACTCAGATAAGCTAAATAAGATGCCATGCATTAGGGTTTGCCTTTCAAGATTTCAGTTCAACACTTCATATGACTTTGACTTCAGTTAGCAATCTATATTAAATTCGCCATCTTCAAACTTGCTTTAGATTCACAAACTTGAACTTGAGGCGACCCTTTTGATAAGTGAAGTTAGCAATCTTAATTGAGATGAGAAATCCGCCATATATCATGCAATAAACATTCTAAAAATAGCGACCCTTTTCAATCTTCAGTTGGCCTTCAAGAAGTGCGCCAACTTCACACTTATGCTTGAATTTAATTCTAAAAATAACAACCCTTTTGGAACTTCAGTTGTCATTCCTTGTAAAGGGCGTAGCTTCACTAATTAATGCTTCATCAAAAATATCTAAACATGGCGACCCTTTTGAGAACTGAAGTTAACAACTTCATGCGCCATACTTCACAAATTAATGCTTCACCACTCATGTTGTCCCTTTTAGAACTTCAGTTGACACTTAATGAAGCGCCATCTTCACTAAAACTTCACAATTGCAACCAAATTCGCCATGCATGTGAACTCCAGTTGACATTTACTGATAATCTTCAGTTAAGTGGACATGCAATCAAGTTAACTCAACATGCAAGATAGTTAACTGAACATGCAAACTAGTTAACTCAACATGCGAACTGAAAGATCACTCACATGCCAATATATGAACTGAAGATGACAACCCAGAAAACGTTTAGTCTAACTGCAGTCAGAACTCCAGTTATAGGCCCATTCAACTCACTTTCGAAAATTCAACTTTGAACTCTGTTTAATTCCGACTTAGCCAAATTTCATGAAAATTTAAGCTATAACCTCTCACGGACCTCTGTTCATCCTCTGACACTGGTTGACTGACTTCTCCGATTGGCTGGCTGACAGGTGCATTGCAAAGCCGAGTAAAAACTGATCAAAAGATATCTTGAGACTGAAAACCATAAAACTGACATCTAAAGGCTCAAAAATCCAAGCGCCTTTTTCAAAAGCTGCTCTCTTCCTCAGACTTAGTCAAATTTCAACTTCTGTATCTCGAACGAAGGGAAAGATAAATCCTTCATAATTTCTGATTTACCAACTTTCAGGACTGGATCTCAGGTTCACTGCGGAGTTGACCTCATTCTGCATAACAGCTGCAAAGGCACATTTCTCCATAAAACATCATCTGAGGGGTGAAAAACAAGGGCGCCTTTTTGAGAAACTGCTCTTTTCATTCCAGACTTGGCCATTTCTGGAACTGGCTAGAATATCACAAAAGCTCTGACTGCAAGCTGCTGAGTCATCCTCTGAATTGACGGAGACAGGCAACAGAAAGCTGAACGTAACACGGACACATTGAATATTTGATATCATCAGAAAGAAAGCATTAAAGGCCTGAAAAGCTTAGGCGCCTTTCTCAAAATGTGCTCGTTTGCTTTTTCCTCTGATATTCTGACTAAGATTTGACCCCATGTTTGACCTTTGCTTCACTGACTTCAGCAACTCGGATTCACCCACTGACGGATGCGTCGTGAAGCTCGAACAAACGTGAGACAAACATCTTGGACGACATTTAGCCAAAAACCTTCATTTGGCACCTCAAAAAGATGGGCGCCATTCCCAAAAGCTGCGCTTTTCTCCAGTGTTAGTCAATTTTCACTTTCGCCTTGTTTTGCGCTGTATCCACCACAACTTGCTCGAAACAGGTCCGTTTGACAGGCTTGATAGCTCACTGCAAAGCTGACGTGATGCCGGACGAATGTCTGCTGGAGGTGACAAACCCTACAAACAGGATCTGAGCCCCTAAAAGATAGGGCGCCCTTGAAAAAGTGCTCCCCTCTCCAGAGAGAAAATTTTGATGTTTTTCGTTCAAATTCTCATTTTCCTTAAATCTCTTCAGTAACAGACTGACATGACATTGACACCAACTCCATATTTGAAAACCCCAAAAACGACCTTCTGACATCACTTTAATAGGATTAAGACTCAATTAAGCAAAATGCCTTAGTGAAGCAAAAATTTTGGTTTTGGGTACAACAAGACGTACAACAATATCTTCATGAGCTACATGCAAAACAGCGCAAGCCGTTGAAAAGGCTGAAAGATGATCGTCGAGATGTTGACTCCCATCACTTTGGAAACGTGGAAAGTGCTTCCTTGACCCCTTAGGCAATTCATGATTTGCTCCTAAGGCCAAAGGTCCGATATGATCACCCCAAGGTAGTGGGGGACCTCTTCTCCGATTGCGATTGTGGTTGTTGTCATCGTTGTTGTTGTTGTCACCCATTGCTTCGGGTTCTTCTTCCTCGAACACAGGTACGGCGTTGAACTCAAGAACTGTGTTGGATGACTCTCCAACTTCTGTAGGATGTGTTTGCGGAAGGAAAGGATCAACTTCTTGGAAGAGCAGATTTGTTCTTGTTCTCCTCCTTGTATAGACTATGTATGCCAGGATTGTCTAGTCCCACTCGGGTGGTGACAAGACAGGTCTTTCGGCTGCAATATCGGCTTTCTTTTCCTCTTTGTCTAGAATAACAGCAGCGTTTCTCCACTGAGCCGGGGTCTCCTTCTTCTCAAAGATGAAACTCCTTAGGCTGCTGATAATGTCTACTTGCTCTCCTTCAATTATCTGCAAATGCGGCTGAATAACTGGAGGTGTAAGATTAAGTTGTTCAACTGGAGCAGTAGGACGCTAGATAGTCATACCCGTGACATAAAGCCTAAGCTTTCTTTGTTGTTCAATGCCTCGTGCCCCACGGTGGCGCAAAAACTGTTGGCGTTTAAATTCACACCTCTGGTATGCGTATTTGAAACGGACAGCTATGCACAGATAAACTGCTCTTCAAATTAGGAGGGGAAGCTCCCTCTTGCTGATGGTGTTGAAAGAAAGTAAACTAAAACTAAGTTGCCTATCTTTTTGATCAGCTTAGAGCACAAGGTTTATTAAACACAAACGCCGCAGCTGAGATTTTCTGATTTAAAGAACTTCAACTACGACTAACTTAAACTAAAGACGTTTCTGGCTTCTCAAGTAATAGCAGAGCGAGAGAAACTAGAAATGGACAAGGTAGATTTTCTGACAAAATACTTCAATGAACTATCTCTCAACAAACACCTACACACTTCAATGCAAGTTGAAATCAAGATCATAAAAGTAAAACATACAACACAAATAACGGAAACCTGAGATTTTATATCAAGGCAAAGGAGGCTCGTGATTTTATTACTCAAATTTCTAGAACAAGCTCACTTCTAACATGCCTGGAACAAGAAATTGCAGCTAAAGAGGCTTGCAATCTTGCTCTTCACACAATAGAAATAGCAATCACATTAACTCCTTGTTGGCTAAAGAGGCTCAACAATTTGCTTATCACAACACAATTGAACAATACTTGAGTAACAAATAGAAGGCACAATAGGCTCAGCGTTTTGTTCTCACTAGCACAGTTAAGGAAACTAAATGAGCAAAGGCTCTTATTTATAGAGAAGCAGAGGAGTAGGGAACCCTAAAATCTCCTTGCTTTCACAATCTAGGGCTTGCTCAGTAAGCAAGCTTTATTACTAAATCTAGAAAGAAAACATCTAAAACCCTAGAAAGCAGAAAAAGCGGGAAACACCAACTATTACATTTTATCCTCTTTCTATCCTCAAAGAAAGGATAAGGTTTATTCCAAGAATAGAAAGAAAGCAGGAAAGAAAGCTTCTGGAAGAAAGCTGCTTTAAAGCTCGATCACATCCGCTAGGAAGTTAGAGATTGTGTCCTGGTTCGGTGCATCTATGCCATCAACAACAAAGCACCGCTTTTCTAGGATATCTTTAGCATCTGCAATAGATCTCAGGAAATCTTCGACCTCATTGGCCGCTTTCTCGAACTTAGCTGACATCATCGAAATATGACCTATCCTTCCGCTAACTGGACTGCAACTGTGAACAACACTCTGAAACTGATCTTGCACTTCCTCAAGCCCGACGTAGGAACCATCTTCAAGACTATATTGAGAAGGGATCTCTATGACGAATTCGCTGATGAAAAGAAGAGCTTCAACCACCCTTTGTCTGTAGGCGATGAATTCTTCGGATATTCTCTCATAGGTTTTAACTTTGAAAACATGATGCTCTCTCCAGGCAAGGATTTTTCTCTTGTGTTCTCTTGAAACTGCTGAACTGTAAGCCGTGTCTAAATCAGCAATGATGATCTCATGTCTCGGTTTTACTTCAGTGTAATGTCCCCTTCTCGAGCATGATCTTCTCAGATGACCGTTGGCCTATTCTGGAGACCCGTAGGCTACTGGGACGGTTTGATTAGGGTTTCTGGTGTGGAGGTTGCGGTTGCTCGTGAAGTGGTGATTGAACTGTGGATTCCTTTTGGGTTTTCTGTGAGCTTCGCAGTGATATGTTTCTCTGGGCATTCTGAGCACTTTTTGGAATTTACTATTTTTAGTAAATTCTATTTCTGGCAGTGGTCCTTTTGGTCCCGGCACAGTTGACTTTCCTCTTCAGTTGACTCAATTGGTTTATTCAGATTTTGGCTTTGGGATGCAGTTTCAGAGAGATAAGTTCATTTCATTTAAATAACATTATATTTTAATGTTATATTACCCCTTGGCCTAGTCTATTGACTTATGTTGTTTTAAAAAGTGGTCTTTTAAGGGTGGTGCCATCATTGAGAATATTTTATAATTATTAAGACTGAATTAAAGCCTTAAGTTGGACGCCATTATTAAAGTGATGAATTTAATTAAAAGAAGTCAAATTGAAGCTTTGAAGAAAGGGACACCATCTTTTGGAGGATTAGGGTTTGACTCTGAAAAGAAGGTTAGGGTTTCGAGAATGTCAACGGCAAATTATAAAAGGAAGCCTTTGGTCCTCATTTCATTATCTTTTTTCTACAGTATTGTTACTCTGCCGGAATGGTATTGGATCGCTTTGAGGAATGAAGGCCTCCTAGCTCGGGCATTGCTTCTTGCTTGCAACACAACAACTAGTGATGAAATAGTGTAGTTGTGAGTTTGCATTGGGAGTTGTGCATTGTAATCTGCTTGTAGCTTTCTAGTTTTAGATTTATGCATGTTAGAGAATTCTGGTAATTGCATTTTAATATAGCAGATTGTCCTTTTATTTCATAAGTCAAAAAATATCAAAAAGATTCTTCTGGGTACTGTCTACTTCTCTTTGTTTGGTAGGGGCGACCCTTTCCTCCAGTTTGTGGAATTTTTAGTAAAGCTTTGGATTTTTAAAGAGAGGTCGAACTTCTTGCTGGGCCGTACCATCTGCCCTTGCATTAATTTCCGTGCATAAATTAAATAAGGGTTTTTGATCAGCTTTCAGTGTTCTAATTTGGTCGCCATCATACTAGGATCATTATGCAATTCGTCTTATGAGATTTGATTAAGTTTGGAGCAAGTTGTGAATGAATTTGTGAGTTTCAGGGCTGCTGTTCGTGCACGTGGAAATCTGGACTGTCAAAAATCAGATTATCAGGTTGGCTTTTAAAAGTGTAGTTTCTGATTAGAGCTTTCTTATTCATTGAAGGGAATTCTATAAATATTGTTGCAGCTCTATTACATTTTGATTCATATTGATAGCAAGGCAATGTCTAACATTTTGTAAGCTGGCAGTAGTACTGACAGCAGTTTATAGTCTTGCTTTATCAATTTGTAATGCTCAACTCTACTTTCAGTATTTGCTATTGTATTTCCTTTATCTCCGCTCTATGGTAGCTACTTTCCCACTCCAGGTTAGAAAGCACATTCTGGGTGTCAAGTACTTTCAACATTATAGTTATTTCTTTCAAGCATTGTAATTTCTGTTATCTCCGCCATATGGTCGCCTCATTTCCGTATTGGATTGAGTAGCACATACTTGGTGTCGAGTGTGCTTTCAGTACATTAGATTTCAGGGATCCTCTGACCACATGCTCGTCGTTCGCGGACACATTCTTGGTTAGAGTTACCTTCAGTTGCATTTTGTTTAAGGCATTGACGATCCTCTTGCCATATGACAGCCTCTCTCTTGTTGAGATTGAGTGCGCATTCTTGGCAACGAGTTATTTGTAATCTGCTGGTTTGAATTATCTAACCCTAACGGGTGCTCTCTGCATTGTTGTGTACTTGGTAAAAATTGAAAAAATTGGCTCAGAATATTTCATTCAGCCAGTGTCTGTTCAAACCCTTGGATGCCTTGACGTAGCTCATGAGCGTTTTCTCTTAACTGGAACATCCGTGCCAAAATCTCCTTTCCTCTGACAATGAAGCTCTCGATCCACTCCTGAGTCTCTTTCCCACATATGACCAGTTGTCTTAACTGCTGATGATCAGCTGGTGTCTCTAGAATCTGGGGCAGCAACTGGGTTACCTGTGAAGAACTATTAACAAGGTTAGAAATGAAAAGCTTGAGCTGCTGATTTTCAGCCTTGAGGGCTGCCTTGTCCTCTCCATCCTTGAGTACTCTTTCCTGAAGGTTTTCGGATGCAACTCTGAAGAGACTCAAATCTGCATGTCTGGTATTTCTACTGAGATTGGCTTTGACCATGACGAAGTCATCCATGTTCACCTCATCCCTGTTCTTGTCTTCTGGGGAAATGCAATCTCCATGACTATCTCGTTATTAGGATTCCTATCAAAGTGAACTTGTTTCATCATCTTCGATATCAAGATCAATATGAATCGGTGAAGAACCTATCAAAGGTACAGAAACATGTGTTGAAGGCAGCTCCTCTGCATCTTTCTGAGGTATGGGCTCGTCAGGAGGAACTTCTGAATCAGCTGTAGGCTGCTCCTGTATGACTATGCTTGAGAAATCCAACCTTCTTTTTACATTTTTATTTGATCTACTACCTTTGACGCCATCTTGAGACTGACTTTTGCCCTTCCCTTTTGACTGCGCTCTGGAAGAAGAGGGAATTGTCCTTGGTGGCTCTGCTACAGGAATGGAATTCTTCCTTTTAAGGATTAAGAAAACCTTACTATGCTCAAGGACTTGTCTTGTTCTGTCTTCAACTGAAGGGATTCCTTTTTAGCCCAATTGACTTGTGAAAGGGGCTGATCTTCTATTCACTTCTGAGTATGCATCGGGAGAAGCACATCCTCGTCATCATCTGATAACCCTTCTATGTCTTCATTTAAACAATCCTTCATCTGATGGAGAGTAAGACTGCTGAACTCATTTGTACAATTAGCCCAAAAATCTTCAAGTGCGGCTATATGATCATAGTTCTTCTCAAGTCGGCCAGCGTAGAAACCATGAGGATCAAATGATTGTCTCTCGCTGTAGGACTTGAGGCTGAGTTTATATAACTCGTCTCCCATTGACTCGGCATCTGCAGCCGTCCTGCATGTGTATATACCCAACCCTAATGGAAACTGAAGAGAGGGTCTCCTTCTATTTCTTAGGACTGTATGAACATCGTGAGCCTGCCTCAAGAACTCCATGAAGACGACCTCGTCCGACGGGTACCTTGGTAACATGAGTGGGGCACCTGAATAACCATAGACCTTGAGATAGGTGAAAGTGGGAAACTGTATAAACCAATCCGCCCATTCCACCATCGCTGCCTTGGCAACTGAAGATATACGGACATGCAACTCATTGTCCAGGTCCCGCACAGTGTACATCAGAAAAGCCTCGTTCACCCTTTTGTAATGATGCAACGACTTTGTGAACTCCAACTGGGGATAGTAGTTATATATGTGCTGTACACTCAATGATCCCTCGGTGTTCAACCCTCTTAATTGACCTTGATAGGCCACTAGGTAGACTAGGTACGACACCATGTGGAATACATGAAACTGGAAGTATTCTGTTATTTGCTGATGTAGGCAGTCACTAATCAAAGTAGGCCAATCATAGAACTTGGTTTTCTTCATGATGTGGGGTATGGCGTAAAACATCCAAGGTTGAAACTTGGTGGCATCTTCTGAGCCAGTGACCCTGTTGAGCAGGGTGATAATGATGGCAATTTCATCCTTAAACTCTCCTCGCCCAACGTTCTTTGGCAAGGTCTTGTGTTTTTCTTTCATCCACCTCTGTGCAATCTTCTTACTATATTTATCTTTATGCATATTCCATATCCTTTCACATTCACCCTTTGAGAGAGTAACGCTTTCAGGCCATGGGGGAATGGAAAAACACTTCTCGATCATATCAGGCTTTAGGCTGCCAAATCAATCGCCATCTAATTTGGATCTCCCTAGTAGCCGGGTTGTAATGCTTAATGCAAGCGATTTGAATTCAAACTCAACCCGATATAGGAATTGACGCTGTTGCGCAAGGAGTCTAGATGTCCCAGGTTTCTTGATTGAAGTGTTGCTTGCTCTCCAAGAGCATGTAGATTGAACACCGGCTTGATATGATGCAAGTCATCTCGGTTGTTTTGATGTAATTTGATAGAAGGCGATCCGCGAAAACATTTGGGGACTCCGTTTCAGAAAATTATGGTGTTGCCTTGATTCAACAAGTTGAGCAACTTCTATTTTTAGAATGCTGATTTTTGTGCTCAAGCGGACAAATTTTGAGAAATTTACGATATATGGGTTTTGTTGGAATTCCGATCGCGGGACAACCCATATTGTCCGTTTTGAAAATTTTGAATTTTTGCATGAAAAGTAGCAAACCTAATTTCTTCAATTTTTTCAGAAAAAGGCACAGGTTTTGTTGAACAAGATTAGAAATGGACCCGTTGATTAGATTTGCAAAACCGGACGGTTGATCGAAAAAGCAGCCAACCCTAGGTTTTGAAATTTTCTTGAAAAAAGCTGTGATATGGGTTTTCTTTAGAAGACTGATTGGAAAGGACCTAGATGGTTGAAATTTGAATGCACTGAGGTTTTCACTGACATGCAAAATAAAAGCACTTGCTGCAACTTGATGAAGTTCTTGAAAAATTCTTCAGAAGATTGAGACAAAAAGACCCAGATGACTGAAAAATGGAATGCCTTGGCCTTCTCCTTGAAAAATTCAATCTTTTGGATGACAAAGCTTGAAAAAGCAAGGGTTTATGCTTGCTGATTTGAAAAATATGATGTAAAACCAGCAACTATGGATTCTTGAATCACAAAAATTCTTCAAACTTGCTACTCCAACTTTTTCCTCTGGATGCTACCTGCAAAAATAATGAAAAATACATGAAAGAATAATGTTAAATAGACTTTAGGGCTTTGGATTAGGTTTTGCTTTCTTTGCTTTTATTTCCAAAACCCTAAAACTCAGCTTCATTGAACTTGGACGCCATCCTTCACTTGGTAATTTTGAAACTTTTTGAAAATCTCAAAAATTTCTCTAAGGCATGAAAATTTGGGCGCCCTTCTTCACCTGGGGCACCCACTTCCTCCAGTGTTAGTTTATTTTTTGATATTTTCAACTTTTCACCATTTTGACATGCTACTTCGCCTCTGATTTCCCGTTGGCAGATTGATCCGACAGGTGAGTTCCCTTCTTCACCTGGGGCACCCACTTCCTCCAGTGTTAGTTTATTTTTTGATATTTTCAACTTTTCACCATTTTGACATGCTACTTCGCCTCTGATTTCCCGTTGGCAGATTGATCCGACAGGTGAGTTCCCTTCTTCACCTGGGGCACCCACTTCCTCCAGTGTTAGTTTATTTTTTGATATTTTCAACTTTTCACCATTTTGACATGCTACTTCGCCTCTGATTTCCCGTTGGCAGATTGATCCGACAGGTGAGTTGAAGGTTTCATGGCGGAGCGTGACTGATTCTGAGAAAGAAGTTCTAGAGTCACCTCTGGCTAAAAACTTGATCTTGACCTTCAAATTCATGGGAGCCTTTTCCTTCGAGGGGCTCCGAACTTTCACAGTGTTAGCCATTTTTCTGATCTTCAATTTCTTTATAAACTCCTCTTACAGACGATCTCATCAAATTTGGAGCTCCGGGCGTCGGATCGACTGAAGACTATGCTCATCGTGAAGCTGACGAAATATGAAGAGGTGTCTTCTGGAACGATCTTCGCCAAAAAGTGGGTTTTAACCCCTCAAAAGTTTGGGCGCCCATCTTGGCTGGGGGTGCCCATTTCACCCAGACTTAGATTATTTTTTGTCTTTCTGTTGCTTACTTCTGAAACTTCGTTCTCAGCCTTCGTCGGACCCTCTGTTTGGTGCTTCATATCCGGCGACTGCGACCTTCGATCAACGTGTTGAGTGTCTCACTGGAAAGCTGGATCATTTGTGACAAGATCGTGTTAGAGCCTTATCTGCAAATTCATCTGATAGACCCCTTGAAAACTTGGGCGCCCTTCTTTACCAGGGGCGCCCACTTTTACGAGACTTAGCCATTTTTTCATGATTTTCAACTTCCAGTTTGAAACCTTCATTCTAAACCTTCGTCTTCGATCTGAATTTACTGGAGATTGGGCAGTCGGATGATTTGACGGAGATAGGCGTGTCGAAGCCAGCTGAACACTGAAGAGATCGAGCATACTTTTGAACCCTGACTGCTGGAGAAGGTGCCTCAAAAAGTTGGGCACCCTTCTTCACCTGGGGTGCCCAAACTTACCAGACTTGGTCAATTTTTGATCTTTTCTTTTTTAAATTCTTTGCATTGACTTTAGTTTGGATACCCCTGTTTGACGCTGAATTCCGGATGACTGAGTGATCTGATAACCGCACCGCTGAATCCATCATGGAGCTGGCAGAGAACTGAACAAGTTTGACTGGAGGCGAAAACCCTAATTCTGACATTTGATGCCCTAAAAAGATGGGCGCCCTTCTTCAACAGGGGCGCCCAAACTTGCCAGTGTTGGAAAATTTTCATGAATTTTCAATTTTCTTTCTTGTTCTTCGTGCATGTTCATCATTTCATCTTCTGTCGAATGCTTCGAACGTTGAATCTGACGCCTGGCAACCGGCTGACCTCCATTGATGACCTCGGAGCTCCAGATATGCATCTGAAAAAGTAGAATAGACCCACTAGGGCAAAACTGACCATTTCGAGATTCTGACTACACCAGTCTGATGTGGACGTATTTTGAGCCAATCAAAATCAGTTTGGACCCTGGCGGACCAATTTTCTATTTTTAGAAAGTTTTGCCAGTATCCATTTCTTAAGAAACCCAGAAAAACCCAGAAAATGTTACTATTTTTAGAAAATTTCTAAAAATAGTAGTTTTCCTAAAATTTAGGGAAGAAAAACTGAGATCTGAGTTTTGTAGGTTAAGCTGTTCTTAGCAGACCCAGATCGTTATAAATTGAAAATTTTGTGTTTCGACCCCTCATGCAAGACATGTACACCCAAATTTTGACCTTTTTGACTGATTTAACAAGATTTCTACTCATTTCTTCAAAATATCTAAGTGTAACAAAAATTTTAATTTTGGGGTACAACACAATTCTAAACAGATGCAAGAGATAATTAACCAGATTTAATTAATGATTCGGAGGTTACATATGATTCATATTTTGCACGTGCCAGGTAGGGCTTGTGCAATTGCTGAAAGTGACCTCTATCTTATTCTAATCTGCTGATATAAACTGAAAATGCTGAATGAAACTTCAAAGTAAATTTGTGAATGCTCAGATGATGATCTCTGTGTGAAACCATCCAAACAAGAGACCTTGGGTGATCTTCCACACCTATAGACTCTATCCTAATCGAGGGTTTTCATCCTCAAATCAACTTGGGACTCCATACCTGCAAACCCTTGTTGCTCAACTTTCTGTTTGTGTATAATAAACTTGGATATCTGTAACAAAGCATAGGCAGCTTATTTATAGATTTTGAGAGCCTAAATCAAAAAGTCATGTTGACTTTAGATATTTTTCCTATGAGTTGTCATCCTTATCGTCTATAGATAAGATTCACCTTTTTGCTTTATGAGTTGTCAATCTTATCCTGAGTTGTCATTCTTATCCTCTGTGGATAAGATATTTTGCAATCCTTATCCTTTGTGGATAAGATATTTTGCAATCCTTATCCTTATCCTTTGACTTTGATTTTGACTTCCTTTGACTTTGGCTTTGATTTTCTTCCCTTGACTTTGACTTTGACTTTCTTCCCTTGGCTTTGGCTTTTACTTTCTTCCCTTGACTTTGACTTTTGCAGAAAATATTTTCCTTTTCTTTTTAGCAAGGAACCTCAAGAGTGTCGTTACTAATCCTGATGTTACTTACTAAAAATAGTAAGTAGCAAGGAACAAGTCCTAAATTGCCTCATAAGGCCAACCAACCAACTAAAACATTGAGTTGAATATGCAAAGACGAAAACAAAAGTCTGCTAAAAACTCCTGAATACCCTCCAAAGGGTTCCCTAAATGTCTCATTAGCCTACGAGAACCAAAAAGTAGGCTAACCATTGCAAGAGATAGATCTCAGAAAAAAGGGGACATTACACTGCAACTCTCCTCCAAACTCATGTACAATTGCTGTCCTCCAAAAATTATGAAAGAATCCCTTGTCCCATGAAGTAGGACAACCGTCTCCCCATCACTATGGGTTGGAATAACAATGCCATCATGCTCTTGAGATCACAGCTCCTTTGTATCCTCGTTCCTCAAAGTGTATGCCACACATGGGTAAGTGCCTCCATCGGAAATTCCTAAGGCAAGGAAGTTGCACACTCTACTCAAGAGTCATATGCATGAAGAGACTTTGATTCTTGTACCTGTATACAACCATCTGAAGGAAATAGAGTAGGAGTCCCGCAGGTTCTGGTTCCATCTTCCAAGGATGGAAACACTCCATCCCAAAATGGATTATATAAATCCCGAGCCAACCCACACTTATGCATCATCAAATCATCCGTGTGTGGACTGAAAGAGAAGTGATGAGCACTCCTTACTATGTAGCCAAGGTGGAATGCACCCGCTTGCACCAATGGAAGACCTACATAGTCATTGGGAACCCACACCTCATCATTCTTATTGCACAAATTAGGAGGTGGCTCACATCTCTGATCATGAAGGGCAGATTTGGTAATGGCTCTATAAATGCCCTCTGCAAACTTGATGGCTAAGACCCTATTTGAGAGCAAATGAAGGTATTCTGATTTCATTCCCTCTAGGGCATGCTTGATAGTTTGTAGACTTGATATAGAAGTTCCAACCACTATCCCTTTCTGCCTTTCCTCGACTTGTGCTGACCATAGGAGGTACTCAACAAACTTGTGCGTGCTATGAAAGTGAGTTAAGGTTTGGACAACCTTATCCTCTGTTACTTTTAGCTGTTCCTTAAGGTCTTGTGACTCACTAGGCTCATGCCTACAATCAGCCTCGACCAGTGCATTACCTGATCTACTGACAAATGTAGGAGACATGCTCCCACTAGAAGATGCCCTGCAATCCTCATGCAAATAAGAAGGAACAACATTATGATTCCACATGCTAGTCACACAAGAATCCGCCTCCTCAGCACAAGACTCACCAATAGCAATCTCTACTTCGCCAATGTAGAGATTGGTGCCCTTGTCACTTGTGGATGCATGCACCTCACTGCTGGCTGGTCCGCAAGGTGTATGCATCACCACCTTTGTCGTAATTGTGCCTTGAGCCCTCAATTGGCTCTCCCACAAAGATGACTTGTGATCTCCATGGTGCAAGCTGTGTGAATACTCAGAAATTTCAGAATCATCCCTGTCCTCAAGGCCATGCAAATCTGAAATCTCCTCATGCTTGACCACCCTAAGGGGTTCTCCCCTCAAACCATGAGTACCACTCTCATCCGTAGGTGTCATGGCAGCCATAGAAGACTGGATTTTTGTTGTGTATGATGATGATTGAACCAAGCTCAATTCCTCACAGAGTTCTTCAATTTGAATCTTTGATTCTTGAAGGGCCTTTTGAGTGCTCTTCAAGGAATCCTTAGTAAACATAAGCTCATCAATAAGCTCATCCACTTCCTCTTCTTTCGCTTTAAGCGCATCAAAGTAGATCTCACCAAGCATGAGAAGGTGATCTCTGTCGGAGAGTAGCTACAGATAATTTGACTTCATTACAACTAATGCTTCTCTAAGTGTCTGTGAATCTAAAAGGGAAAGTTCTCCATTAGGGCCCATATGTACTCCTAAAGACCAACAACATTTGGCCATCAACTTAAGGGTGTCATCAAAGTGTCTAATGGTTGCACTAATCTAGTCTTAATTCACCTTTAATTGTCCTGCCAACTGATTGGACCCCTGAGGCCTATCAACCTCATATAAATTTTCTGATTTGTAATCAGCATCATGCAACACTAAAACAAATTTGTTTCTATGGTTAATATCAACACCATCAATGTCATCAACGCCATCCCTTATGCACAAATGTGTAGATGAAGTTTGGACAGCAGCATAGTCAACACTAGATCCATCCCAAACAGGATCCACATCATATGTAGGGACCATCACACTGGACTTCCATACGCTAAAATGCCAATTACTCAGTTCAAGGAAAATGTGATCGCTGTTTTCCTCATGTTTGGTTGCCTTTGTGAACTCCCAAGTATGGGCATCATGGCAGTCACTCCCAACCATAGGTTTGGTTTGAGTATCAACCCAAACTCCACTTGTATCAACATTGCTGAAATCAAATGTAGAACCGTCATAATCAGCTGATTTGAAGGCTCCAACATATCTGCTCACAATATGTCCATCACTAGGTGCTGAACCATGAGATGTACCATATTGAAATATGATCTAATTGCCTACTACAACTTTTTTCCCACGACTTATTTTGCACCTTCAAATGAAGATTGCTCCTCGGATGTGGCTGCAATAGATGATTGGTTTTCTGATTTGTCCAATTCCATGCATGTTGACTGTTTTTTGCCTTTACCATGATCACTTGTAGGCTGCAAGTCACAAACAAGAGCTTCTTCATGTTCTAACCCTTCATCTGATTTTTCTTCAAATATTCTTCGGATGTTCTTTACCAAACCTATCTTCCCAGGTCTCAATGTAACAACTAAGTTTAGGAAGTCATTAAAGGCACTTGTGTTTCGAAACAATCAGGGATGCTTTGTACTCCTCAAATAGTTGGATAGCTTCCAGTTCATAACTCTACTTAATCCGATCTTCAACCCTGCTGAAACCCATTGTCATACTCTGAACGTTAACTATGTCACCCAATAGGATGGTAGAAACTTGGGCTCTGATACCATTGTAATGTCCCACCCCAAACTGGACTGGAAAAAATAGCAATATCTTTCCGATTTGTCTCAGTTTGACATATGGAACATTTTGTCAAACATATCACAAGCTAACTGATCTGATTATCTTTCAATGACTTTGAAGTTTGCATGTTGTTGTACCCAAACCAAATTTTTTGCTTCATCAAGGCATTTTGCATAAAATAGTCTAAAACTTGCTAGATGATGTAAAATACAGTTTTTGGGCAATATCAAGCATGGAGTTTTTGTCAATATTTTGTCAGTGAAAGTCAGTTTTATTGATCAGAACCTAAAGCAGAGACTCAGAATGGAGCTTTTCACGATGGAGGAGCGTCTCACAACAGCATTTCACGTTGCACACGGTCATTTCAGTAATCAAGATGATGATTTCAGTGGTCAAAACGGAGTTTTCAGAGGTTAAAATATGAAGATTTCTCAGAGGAAAAGCAAAAAAGCGCAACTATAACCCAGGGGCGCCCTTCTTTTTGAAGGTCAAGTTTTTGTTGAAAATGCTCATGCATACAGTCAATCTCTTCAGAATTGGTCTGGCTATCCGATGAGCTATCCAGCGAAGCTTTCCGAGATCAGCAGTTCCGGCAAACAGCGTCAGAAGTTGAAATTCCCAAAGTTCCAGAGTTGAGAAATTTGTCCTTTTCAGGCAAAAGCACAACTATAGCTTGAGGGCGCCCATCTAAAAGAGGGGGTAAATTCTGGTATTTCTGGTAGCTCATATAGTCAATCTGTTCACGACTAGTCTGCTCGTCCAACGAGATATCAAACGCAGTCATCCGAGTCCCAGAGCTCCGGCAGCCGACATCTGAAGATAGGCTTATAATGGATATTTCACGTTTCAGAGCTTCTTCATTGGTTCCCAGTGCAACTACAGCTCAGAGGCGCTGGTTAATATGACCCTTCAGATGGTAAAATTTGCAGACGAAGTCTTCCTGACATCAGTACAACTCTAGTCCAGCTCTGCGATGCATCATCCTGCCTGTCGATCCGACGTTCCAGGTGATCGTGGCAGAGGATCTACTGAGCATGTAATTTCACGGGCAGACCAACAAAAATTTTTCATTGTATTTCTACAGTCTAGAGGCGCCTAGCCTTTAGGCCTGTCAGATGAGGTCGTTTGCATTCGAAGTCTTCACGAGACTTGAGCGTAATTACTTTATCTATTCAACGAGCCTAGCCGTCAGCCTTCGGGATTTGGCAAACGCTCGTACGTGCGAGGTCTTTGGCGAAATGCTGAAAAGAGAAGACATCTGGAAAATGGCTAAGTATGGAGCGGATATTTTAAATAAAATACGCACTGGCGTTTTTGAGGTCTTAGAAGCAGTTTTCTTGCTTCGTCACCTCTAAAGACTTCTCTTGTGGGCTCTTCTGGCTGTCCGTTAAAACAAATGTGGCTCGAATCGGGTCACCCCAGCTCCAGATATCAGAGGTCAAAGTAGGGCATTTGGTTGAAAGTTCGACTTTCGTCAAAATGGTGTCAGTGCAACTGAGAGCCAGGGGCGCTTTTACTTTTGAGGCCCTTAACTCAGCTTTCTGATATCATGTGTATATCCGTTGGATGCAGAATGTTTCCAGGCATGCAGTGAGCTTGATTTCCTGTCAGCAGGGTTCACCATTCGCCGTCCGCAGTTGTTTGAAGTATCAGATGGCAGTTTAGGAAAATGGTTAAGTCTGGCACCTATAAATGAATTTAATCAAGGGCGCCTAATTTTTTGAGTTGTTAAATGATGGATTTTGTAGTGATGACTCCCAGCAGACATTTCTTCTTTGCTCAGCAGGCTTCGCATTCAATTCATCAGCTCGGTCTCAGCATCATCCGGTCACCCGGAAATCAGTGTCGAAGATGGCCAGTCGTAACTTTGTCGTCAGCTATAAAATAGGAAGTTAATAAAAAGTGCAATATCTTGAGCAAATGGACACCTATGAGCTCAGATGATGACTTTTTGGAATCGGTGAAGTCTAACGGTGAATCCTAAAGTTTCGTTTGAATTGTCAACTTAAGTTAGATAATTTTTAATATTTATTTTGCATTAAATGGCGAATTTCTATAATTGGCGCCTTTTGCAAATTGCATGATAATGAATATTTTATTATTATTTATTTTCGAACTTCGAGTCAGTGGCAGTTCAATTGAAGGGCGACCAATTGGAAGGTTTCTATTTCAGTCAGGGTTTTAATCTTGCAGTTCACAAGTTGGTGCGAATTTTCTCTTGTTTAAACATGGCGCCTTCATTTATTATTCACCAAGCTTCCAGAGAAATTCATATTTTCAAGCAAAATTCGTTTTTCTTCAAGGCAAAGGCGTATTTTTCAAGAAAAATTCATATTTCTTCAAAGCAAAGACGTATCTTCAAGGCAAATTCGTAATTCTCAAGTAAAGGCGAATTTTAGCAAGCAAAGGCGAATTCTTTATCTATTTGCAAAGGCGATTTCTCCAATCACATTCTTTTGTAGGTTAAAGTTCACAGTTCTCAGCAATTTGAAGAATTCAAGGGCGATTTTCACAAAAGAAGAGCATAATAAAAACGTCTTTTTCCTCCTTGATTCTCAGTTTTCTCTCAAATCTCAATTCGCATGTTCCTGAAATTGGCCAATTCAACAAGTTCAAACATCTGGATCATTTTCGTACAATTTCCTCGAGTTAAAATCGTGCGTTTGAATTTTTAGGAATTTTAACTTCAGAACATTCGTTCTTGAGTTTCTAATTTTCTCAACTGAAAATTCTTTGTACGGTCGAGTAGAGGTTAGATTTTCGCATTTCTGATGTTCTGGGTTGTCTTAGAATCTTTTTCTGGACAAAACCCATATCTCAGATTTTTCACTGAAAATAACTCTTCGAAAGGCTATTTTTAACTCTCGCAGGTATTTTTAGCTTTCCAGAAATCTTGTCAGAACATAGTTGAGTTCACAGTCAACAGGCGAGTTTTTCAGAGTACAGTACACGCAGACTGAATTCAAGACCAAATCGGTCTTAATTCATGATCTCGTTAGAAAAGCTAAGACCGATTTGTATCAAGCTGTAGAAGAGATATTGGCTTTCACTTCAGTTACGGAGCCGCCAAAGTTACCAGTCAGTGAAATGCTAGTTTGAGTGTGCAAAGATTGCAAAGATTGCTCAAGTTGCTGACATTCAGATGTTGATGCAGTTAACAATCTTATGGAGGGATTGGTTGCTCGAGATCACAGCCAGTAGACTTCAGTTCCCACCTCTCAGAAGAGACTTTATACACAGGAGTTAACTTGGCGTTACCCTTTCAAGTTAACTCGTTGTTTCATCACATGCATATCTATTCTGAGATCAGCTTTATTTACTTGGAGTTTCATTTAGGGTTTTCGTTAACTGATGGTAGTCTTCCAGTTAACTCGCTTTCAATAAGGACGTGCATGCTTGCACAATTGTCCATTTCTAGATTAGATGTTTCGGTTAACTGATGGTAGTTTTCCAGTTAACTGTATAGTTTACTTCATTAGGGCTTAGCAGTAAATCTTGCATGTATTGCAAGACTGTAGATGACTTGATAATAAATAATGATCCACAGAATACCAATGGGATGCCTGAGTATTTGTGCCAGCTGCCTAAGATTGATTTCATACAAATAATTAGTTATCTATATAATAAGCAGAATAATCTACAATTACTAAAACACAGAAGTTAAATAATCAATATCTTTGAAAACTTAATCTGGCTGTTAATGTAGTAATACATAATTCACATTTAACCAAGACATCACTTCTGTCTTTTGACCATGGTAACATAAGAGAACACTGCTTCGTTCACACACATTCGATTCTATACAATTATTTACTAGCAGACATTAGAAATATCTGGATACCATGGGGTTGAATTTTTCATAACAAGAGCAGTTGGCCATCCACTTTATTTTTCTGTTCAGGACCTAGACAAAATGATGTGCTTTGTTTATGCAACATTAATAAAGCAGGATGCTAAGTTGTATGGGAAGGAGTGTTGTATGACATTTGGCTTGATAACTGAGGACTTCGATTCTATATGCTTTTTTGGAAACTATTTGAAGCTCATAAATTGTGAACTCTTCAAGAAATATGCTTTTGTAACTTAAGCTTTTCTTATTTGTTTCTAAGGCTATTCTCATGAGGATGTCACGAGTAAAGCCTTGGTCTCCATTCGCCCCTTTTACTGGCTTTGTCAGCTGTTCTTTTTTTTACAAGGAACCTTCCTTTCACAGGATTTTTTTCTTTTTATATCAATATTGTTTTTATATTCTGACTTGTCTAGGGCATCCCCTCCTCCCTCCTCCCTCCTCTATACTTCAATATTTTGTTTTATAATACGATTTTATCAAAGTGAAGATATAACAGAAGAAAGTAACATGATAATCTTAAAATTTTTTACTTAAAAATTATAAATGTGGAATCAGAGTTTGTATATACTGATACAATATCTTTTGCAGCCTCTTGGGACAGAAGTTTATTCAGTTGTGAACATTAATCTTCCGCATGTTTTGATGCACTGTATGCATGAAAGCGATATGCTAAATCTCGAAACTTCAAGAGGCAAACAAACACATGAAAATGAGACACTGACATGGGTCACATGGGGTAGAGGTTCTCTGCATATGCCTGAGGTCTTAAAGTGGAAGATACCTGCGGGAAATCAGTTGCATGCAGATTTTGTGACGATTGTTACTTCATTGTCAGCTCTAGCATCCATTGTGGCCATAATTTTAGCTTCATTGTACTCTTTCCATTATTCTTGACATCCAAGAGAAATTGGAAATAGTGCTCGGATGGGATTTCTTTTGTTATGTCAATATGTCACAATATCAAAGTCAAAACATGAACGAGTGATTCCAACCAATTTATTGATAAAGATATAAATCACAGATGGATACTATTGTAACTAATGGAATTCTGCTTTTCTTATGGAGCTTTGAGGAAGTGTGGCTAAGGATGGTCCTAGGAGGCAGCAGTTTTATGATAGCCTCTTAAGGATGCCATCTTACGTGTCTTGTATTTTCAGTGATGGCCCCTTGAGGAGATTCTGAAAGCAGGTTGATTGGAGATCAATATCCAGTTATCATAACCATATGGTTATAGTTGAGTATATGGAAATATTTATGCAATGTAACTGGCAGTTTGTTAACTCCAACTGGTTGATTAATAGCTCCCATTTAGTGGGTAGTAGATCCTGTTTATAATTTGTTGTACTCTATATTCATAAAAAGTGATATTCCTTGTGACCTCATATTTAGAAGCATGTTGTGGCTTAATTCGGCTACTATTCAAGTTTCTTGCTTTCTTCTGTGATTATCTACTCAAACATGGTAGATACATGAGATTTTTAAACGTAATGAAATGTAGTTAATCGTAATACATCTTAAAATAAAAGCTGGTTTTCCAAATATTTTGTAAACATGTTGCGTTAATAACAAAAGAAATCTCAAGTTACTTGTGATAATGAGCCATCATCTGATGATAATCTACTTCTATAGACTATGAAGAAATATTTTTTTTAAAAGCTTTATTTTATGATAACGTTTTATATGGACATCACAGCATATTGGTATTGTATTCAGATATATATAGCATCGTATGCATGATGTGTTACAGAACAGTTTCCAACTTAGTTAGAAGCTAGTTTTCATAAAGAAAAAAGAAAATGAAAAGATTTAATTGTTCTAATAATGATAATCATTTATTTACCTTTTTAATAAATATATTAAAAAAGTAAATCCATATTTGTGAGTATGTTATCTTCTTTGCCTTCCATTTTAAGAAATGCATTTTTTTATATTCAAATGATTGGATTTGGAATAAAATATTGTTACATGTTGGGAAAACACAAGTTAGTTTGTTAACCATTTTACCTACTCCTAGCATTCTTCCATTAAGGTTGATGCATTGCTATAGCTTTTGTGCACCGGCTCATAGTCACAAGTCTCACCTAAAGTGCGAGAAGGGCTTGAATCCTTTGTTAGGCTTGCAACAAACTTCTAATTCTAGAAAATAACTACTAAAGCAAAATGAACATGTGCAAAGATGACTAGAACTAATCTTTTGAGAGAATTTCATCACTAAAAAGCTATAAAATTTTGATGTCCCCCTTTTCCCATAAGATTCTAGTTTGTCTCATAGTCCATTTCTCATTTCTCGTGGGCATATGGGGCGGCTGGTGCTATGTAATAAGCTTATCATTTTAAAATGGTATCGGCCAAGGATTATGTGCCAATGTGTTTTAGAGGTAAAGAAAAATAATTTGAAAATTGCATATTTAATCAAGATAGGGTTCGAGTGAAGGAATGCTTGTTTATCCATTGATTTCACTCAAATGGATTGGAATATCTTGTTCGTCTACCATTGAAGATTAGAGGATAAAACCCCTTGATTACTATAGTTGGTTGGGATGAAAACCCCTAAACTAGTCCCGATAGTTTCATAGAGGTATTTTATTTGGGCTTCACTATTTTATTGTTTTGGTATCTCTCACAACCCTTGTTTGTTTGAACATTAATGCAGCTCTCTTAGTGCCTAAGAATTGTAATTTTGATTGCTATAGGTTGCCATATCTCTAATAATAATATTGTTGTTTTTCTATTAAGGTAGCAAGGATTTTGAAAGGGCCC
Source organism: Sequoia sempervirens (assembly GCA_007258455.2). Classification (NCBI taxonomy): domain Eukaryota; kingdom Viridiplantae; phylum Streptophyta; class Pinopsida; order Cupressales; family Cupressaceae; genus Sequoia; species Sequoia sempervirens. The sequence continues at coordinate 108,361 of VDFB02388179.1, read as the reverse complement.
AGACCCTTGTACAAAAGCAAGAAATAGAAAAAAAGAAGCAAGAAACAAAGGTCTCAACCCTATACAAGGCTTCCAAAAAGGTTGGGTGAAACAAGCCCAAACGAGCCCTAACCAACATAGGAACAATGCAAACAAGAGAAAGAGGAACAATTGCAACCAAGTTGCCAAACAAGACTTAAAAAAATAGAGAGCGGGGACCACTAGTATCCCACTTAGACAAACCTAGGTCAAGAGGGAGTTGACCTTTCACCCACAACAGGAGTTTGAGTTTGGGAAGATGGAAAATGAGGACCTTTCCTCCTACAAACTATAGTCCAAGCAATATTGTCATCCAAACGCTCATTACAAGGGGAAGCATGAGGAGAAACCCCATAGAGGGCTCGTTAGCACATGAAGAGGGATCATCCATATGTGTAGGACAATGTGAATGAGGGGGGATTCCCCCACCCAACACAAGAAGAACGAGGAGGGTTTGAAGCCAAGGGCAGGTCGGTTTGCAAGGAGGGGGAGGGGGAGGCACAGTAGGTTCCACAAGAGTTTGAGGGTGTTGGAGCCACACTTGAAGCAAGAGACACACCATTATCTTAGGAGTCATCCGATGAATAATCAGGAGCATGGATAGTTAATTGGTCATCATTAGCATCTTTCCACCATGTAGCAGAGCCCTTGCAACACAAGAGATGACATTTCATAGCTAGGCGACGAACAAAGAAGCATCAATGACATCTAAAAGGGAGGCCCTCACAATCAAGAGGTTGAGTCCAAGGCTTGTACCCAACCATCAAAACCACATCTCGATGAAGGGGTTTGGAGATGTCAATATCCACTAGAATGCACACAAATGTGGAGTGCCCCATGAATGAAGTATAATCGCCAACTTTCAAGAAGTTACCAATGGCCTCATAACATGAAGGCTCCTAAAACTGTAAAGGGAGATTCAAAAGTCTATCCCATATTCGACAAACACTTAGTGGCTCAGTAAGAGGATTAAAGAAGGTTGACCAAGGCTTAACAAAGAGAGAGTGCTTCGCCCAAGCCCACAACTTGTCCAACACCAAATCTCTATCCCTAGAGGAGGCAAAGGAGGAAATGAAAAAGCTTTTAGCATAGGTAGAGAGCTTAATCTTATCCACCACAAGAGGCCTCCATGAATCCAACACCCATTTATGAAGATCAAGAAGAGGATGCCATAGATTGGAAAATTTGCACACAAAATCCTTACATTGGTAGAAGTCCTCATTTTCCACCATGTCTTGGCCACATACAATCACTAGGGATGATTTGGCTCAAAAGGACAAGATTTCTTCCTCAAAGGGCGAGCAATACCAAAATCAATAGCTTGAGAAGTGTTGCGTCCACCACTAGTAGAAGTTGGTACTACATGGGAGACACAAGCAAAAACCCTAGCACCACTAGCAACAAGAGGAGCAAAAGGTGCAACAACAACAAATCGCTCGCTAATAATAGCAACAAAATAACTCATAGCTACACTAGAAACATGAAGCACACTCGTGGTAGGAGATGAAACATAGCCAAACGACACAACAAACGTAGTAATTTGAAGCTCACCCACAACAAATGAAACCCCAGTAGTAGATGAAAAAGAGCCAAACAACCCAACAACAACAAATGTAGAGGAAACATGGATCCCTACAATGGACGATGAATGAGTGGGAGTAGAAATGGGAGAGCCCATTTCAAAAGTTTAAATAATAATAATAATATTGTTGATGTTCTCGAAAGTTTTGGAAAATTGAATTGTTTGTAAGTGTAATTCTTTATTCTAATATGTGTCTTTCTGTATACTCACTGGTTGGAATTAATGCTGCGGGGCTTAAAATTCACCTAAAACTGAATCCCACTGTGCACTTTCCAATCAACATACTAATAGGACGCAGGACGCAGGAAACCAGGAGACAGCGGGCTATTTTTTTTAGGCGTGGTAATCTTTAACTGCGTTCGAGGCTGCATTCGAGGGCTGCATTCGTGGGCTGAAGCTACGTTCGAGGCAGGCAAATCTGTGGAAGGCTGCGTTCGAGGCAGAGTGGGGGCTGCGTGCGGGGAAAGTGCAAGTAGTGGGGTCAAACAAAGCAGTGACTGGCGCTAAGCGACGAAAGTGGGCCTTTGAGGGTTCTGTATGCAGCAGTGAGGTCAAAACAAAGCAAAAGTGGGGCACACAAATTCCGGGTGAGTGTTAAAACTCACTTAACCCTCTTTTATTTCAACAGTCTTTCCTCGTTAAACTGTAATCGGCACTTTTTTAAAACTGGGCAACTTGTTAGCTCTAAAACAAACCACCGAAAACATCACACAGTCAGTGGCTTTCCAAAAGGGATATTTTGAAATTGCTAAACTGGTCAACTCATTAGTTTTAAAACAAACCACCGGAAAAAAGTCACAGTCAGTGGTTTATCAGAAGGGAATATTTTAGCTGCAAAGTGGGAGCAAAGGGGTGGGCCCAATGGACAGTAACGCGGGCATGCTGGTTCCTTATGGCATGCTCGACAATCAGGACAGCTCTACAAAAGGCTGTTTCATTACCACAGGAGCTCTGGAAGCAATATTGCTACAATATCAAAAACAGAATCAAACTCAACCAAAAGAAATGGACATGGGGTCAAACCTGACATTTGTCAATGCCAAACAATATAAAAGGATCTTGCAGCGTAGGCAGGTTAAAATTGCAAGGAAGTTAAAACGGTTGGGAAACAAAAAATTTGTAGCTATACTTCCCAAAGTAACCTACAACACTCAAGTTGCTTCAGTGGAAAGCATACATCAAGGTAATGCGATAGCTCAGGATGAGAATAAAGTGAAGTCAAATCTGTTGGGAGCAGGGAAAGAAATACAAATCGATGCATCAATGAGGCTGGCAGAGGAATCGAGGCAGCAGGGGTCCAAGGGGTACTTTGAGACCATCTTAAAAGAGGGAGAGGACAATCAGGACAGTCAGGGCTTATACAGCCCCATGTCAACCCCTTTAACGTGGTCCTCTGAGCTATATGTTAAGGAACTATTGGCCTTAAAAGGGAGGCTGGCCATGCTGGAAGAGAGAGCACAGGTGAAGGATAATGAGTTACAGCTGCTCTCAGTAGCCAACCAGCAATTAGTGCAAGAAAATAAGTTGTTTAGGGACCAACTAAACAACTTTCAACACATTATGGAAACAGGGCAGCGAGAGGTGTTGGCTTTAAAATCTGAATTAAGCCAAATCAAATATAAAGACAAGGTTCAAGCAGATGAAAAACAAGATTCCCATAATTCCAGAGAGTCTGCAGCAAATCTAGCAAGTAAGGAGGCCAAGGAAAAGGCACAATTGGAAAATTTAGAAGGGGTCAAATCATGGGCACAAGCGACAAAGGGGTCGATGGAGATGCAAAGAGAGGATATAAGGAAACAAATCAAGCTACAAATATGGGAGGAAAAAGAAGAGCAGAGTAGAGCAGCAAACATAATAGTTAAAGGGTTGAAAGAACATGGTGAGGGGGAAGTCACAAGCAGGCTAGTAAGGGACTTTCTTTTGGACAAACTTCAGTGGGGAGGACATATCCTTCAAGCAAACAGAATTGGAAAAGCAAATAGAGGAGAAAAGGGCAGAAATATAAGGGTAACCTTGAAGTGTGTAGAAGATAGAAACAAAATTTTAAGAAGCAAAAGGTCCCTCCAAGGCACGCCATTTTATATAGATGAGGATCTAACACCATTGCAGCTAGAGGAAAGAAGGAAAGAATGGGAGAAGGTTATAACAGCAAGAAAGGCAGGGAACGATGCTTGGTTGTACAGAGGTAAGGCCCAATTCAGGGACAACCCAAATCATAACAAATAGGAAAGCGGGGGCCCCCAGGATCACCTCTCAATGGTTAGCTGGAACTGTAGGGGCTACCCTTGGAGGAGGGGGCCTGGTTTGGGGCCCATAGCAGAGGGAAAAGATATTATTGCTCTCATGGAAACACATGAACATGAGGGCTGCAGGATACCTGAATTTGAAGGCTATAACAAAGTTTCAGTTTGGAATGAGTTAACGAAAAGTGGCAAGGGACATGGCGGGGTGACAATCTTGGTTAGGAAAGAATGTGAAAAATTCATAAAAATTGAAAAAAAAGACCCAAATAACCAATACATTTGGATGAAAGTGGCAGATGGGGAGTCTACAATTTGGATCGCAGCTTGCTATTTCGCCCCTTATGGATCTAAAGTGTACAAGAAGAGGAGCCTAGATAGAGAAGATCCATATGAAGCATTAAAAATAGACATGACAAAGTATGGTGCTACAGGCAAGATCATTTTGCTTGGAGATTTTAATGCAAGAACAACAAATAACCAAGCTTTATGCTTTAGTAAAGAAGAGAGGCAGAATAGTAATCCGTTGTGGTTAGAGGAAGAAGAAAATCAGAGGTGGAAAAGGATATCTCAAGACTCAAAAGGTGGTGTTTCGTCTTTCGGTGCAAACTTGTTGGGGTTTTGTTGTCTTCACGATTTAATCATATGTAATGGCATAAATACATTGCCGAGGTCAGGGGCCTTCACATGTCACACTTATAATGGGCAAAGCGTGGTGGACTATGTCATTGGTTCACAAAGTATTATACCAAAGATAATTGAGGTTGAAATAGGGGGCTGCCCATTAGAGCTAAAATCTGATCATAGTCCTATTTACATTAAACTTGGAATGGAAAATGATATCCAGCCGAGAACTAGTTCGCAACCTGACAAAAGAAGGGATCTTCAAGATAAAATTCTGCTAACCCGCGAGAATCAAGACATATTTAGAAACATGCTCGAAAAACAATTAAAAGAAATAAAAAGCAGTGGCAGCCCCAACAAAAACCAAAACTTTATAAACAGCAGCAAGTTGATGTCAATCATTCACAAAGCTCTCACATCATGCAAAAGAGCTAAGGGTAGAAGAAATTCCAAATGCAGTTTTCCAGCTAATCCATGGTATGACGAAGAGTGTAAGGCAGCTAAAAGGGGTTTGAAAATTTCCGGAAAGGAACATGCAAACAAAAAATTGTATGAGAAATTAGTAAGATTAAAAAAAGAGGAATTCATGATAATAAGAAGGAAAGAACTAATTTCTCTTGGAAGGCACAACCCGAAGGGTTTTTGGAGAGAATTGCAGCAGGCTAGAAGTACAAATGAGAATAACATCACAGACATTCAATGGTTAGAATATGCAAAAATACTGTATGAAAGAGACCAAGAAAAAACCTTACCTCCAGCAATAAACATTAATGATAAACTTTTCACCACAAAGGATATCAAGGTTGGTATTAAAGCTTTGGCAGTGGGGAAGGCTCGGGACATCGATGGTTTACAGGCTGAATATTTGAAATGGGGTTTAGAGATCTTGGCACCGCATATCAAGAAGATTTTCAATAGGATCATTCAGCATGGGTTTCCAAAAAATTGGACAACAAGTGTGGTTATCCCTCTTCACAAGAGCGGGGATGTCAACAATCCGTCAAACTACCGCACCATAATGATTAATCCCCTTTTTGGGAAGCTCTTTGGGAGCATGGTGGAACGTAGAATCAGTTGTTGGGCTGAGAAGGAAGGTAAAAGGGCAAAAGGGCAAGCTGGGTTCAGACCAAAGCATTCTACAATTGATCATTGCATCACTCTCAGACATATGGTAGAAAAAGTTTGGGATAAACAAGGTAATGAGGTTTTTTGCTGTTTTGTTGACTTCAAAAAGGCTTTTGACACAGTCCCTAGAAGCAAACTTTGGGACAGAATGGAGCAACTTGGAATTCCGGAAAAGTATAGGGCTGCTGTTCATAGGCTTTATGATCAGGTCCACGCCAAAATCAGAACAAAGGCGGGTCTTTCAGAGTGTTTTGGGAGTGACATTGGGGTCAAGCAAGGCTGCCCTTTATCTCCCACTTTATTTGGGCTGTACATAGACAAGTTAGAAGAATGGTTAGACAAGAGGGGGGGCGATGGAGTGTTCTTAGCCACTTATGTGGTTAAATTGCTGCTATACGCAGATGATCTTACCTTAATGGCAAATTCAGAGAATGGTCTTCAAGAACATCTAAAAGCCTTAGAGTTGTTTTGTCGGGATGTAGGGATGCAAGTGAACATCAGCAAAACCAAGGTCATGATTTTTACGCTGAAAAGAGCTAAGAAACAATTGAACTTTATATTTGAGGGAAGCTCTTTGCAAGTGGTAAATGAATACAAATATTTGGGTCTCGATTTTTGCAGCAATCTCAGTTGGGAGACTTGTAGGGCAAAAAGGATTCAAGGGGGCTGGAAAGCCCTATACTTGCTTCAAAATAGATGCAGATCAGCTGAGCTATGGGACTGGAAAACAAAGAAGAAATTATTTGGGCTGCTTGTCACTCCAGTAGTATTATACGGCTGTGAAGTTTGGGGCTGCAACACTTCAGCTCTAAAATGGAGGCAAATAGAAAGATTACAAAAGCATCTAATCACCAGCAGTTTTAAAATAAAAAGTACAGTCCCGTATGAGATTGTCCTAGCTGAAGCGGGGGCTTTCCCAATGGAAATGGCAGCATTAATCCGTTTATTAGGTTATTTGAAGAGAATTGAGAATATGGGGGAACACCGGTGGCCCAAAATTGTGGTGGAAGAAAACTTAACTAGAAGGAAGAGCACGTGGATGAGGCAAAATACCAAGTGGATGGAAAAATGGGGGATAAGCATGCAAGAGTGTCCAAACACCAATGTAGAAATTAAAAGGTTTGTGAAGGAGAAAGCCAAACAAATCTTGTGGTCAAAACAACTTAGTAGAAAAAGGGAATATTATGTTTTGCACTTTAACCACACTTGTGATCACGGGAAAAAGTATTACGTGGGGGCAGATATAGAGTGGAAGGCTAAAATGTTGATAGCCCAGCTGAGAACTAGCTCTCATCGTTTGAGATGTGAAACGGGGAGATGGACAACACCCAAGGAGGCATGGGCTGATAGGATTTGTTGTTTCTGCTCTTCGGGTTTGGTGGAAACAGAATGGCACTACATCATGCAGTGCAAAGCGTACGAGGACATTAGGTGCAGTTACTTGGATCTGTTTAAAGTCAAATCATTAGAGGCTTTGTTCGAAGAGGAAAAGATCGTTGAAACGGCAAGTTACCTGATCAAAATACACAGTAGAAGAAACAAAATTAGTAAAGAGTTAAAGGGAAACATAAGTACTCGGTGAGGTCGGCGGGTGCTCGGTTTGTATCAATTTGTGGTTTCAGTTCTGTTTTGGGGTCCCATAGGCCAGCTGGTCTCGTGGACGTAATTAAAAGCATTCATTCATTCAATAAGACGATCAATGAAGTTTTATAATTTTCTATTTCGATTGTTCAATTTACAAGGGTTTGTCATTCATTTTTGAATATGCTAAGTATTTTATCTATCACAGTAGATTTGATTCAAAATTAGATTTAATCATGATATCATGTGAAAAATCAATTAGAAATATATAATATCCCTAATTAGGGATATTAAATGGTATTAGAGCCTTGATCTTTACCACCAAGGGAATCAAGGGCTAACACATTGTGGTGAAATGTGGATACACACGATGGTAGATAGACAAAGACACAAGTTGACAAAAGAAGGAAATGTTCATTCAATGTTTGAAGTGGTGGCCAATTTGAACGCAAGTGAAAGAGATTAGATCCATTTGAAAGAGAGGTGACATAGATAATAGAGGATTTTTTAGCCCTTTATGCTGAATACAAAGCCCTATAGTAATAAATGTGAAATGATCTATCATTTTCTATATTTTATATCATCAAACTTTGAAATAGTCCTTGAATTGAAAAAAAAGAATAGTTTAGAACCAATTTAATAAGGAATTGCAACAACATTTGGGAAACATTCTTGTACCTTGTTTGATAGGAGAAAAAGGTGTTCAGCTCAACTTGGGTCCAAAAATAAACACCTACTTGTCTCTAAATCTAATGGATGAAGAAGCCATCAAGTTTGGTTCCTTGAATCTAGAAGGGGTAGCCCATGAATGGTGGTACCATGGCATAGTTACACAAGGGCATAGTTTCACCACTACTTTTGAAGAGTTTAGCCAAAGGACAATTGAAAAATTTGATAGGATTGATCTAGAAATTCACTTTCAAGAATTGGCATAGCTAAAACACCACAGACAAGTGGAACATTACATAGGTGTTGGGGATCTCAGGTAGGATTGGAGCAATAAATAAACAAATTTAAACAGTTATAATGCAAAAATAAAGAACAAAATAAAGAACAAAACTCACAAACAACAATATTTTGACATGGTTCACTCTTTGGGCTACGCCCACAAAACAACAATCCAAATTTTATTTATCTCCAATGAAATGCAAATACATTAACTTGCAACAATACGTTGCTATGTGCAACTTCAAATTTCTCATGTTTTTCTCTTCTCATCCACACACACTCTGTTGCGTGCACTTTTCACTAAAACTATGACTTCCTTTATTTGCCTGACACAACAATTATTTATATGTAACTATCAAACTGTGCGACCTTACAACTTCCATTCGCATGCAAGAAACTGAAATATTTTAGGAAGTTAGGTAAGTGAATTTAATTAGAATTTGCAACAAATTTTTTTATAAGGAAAAATAGGGAATTTGGGGAGAAACTACACCAGACAAAGTGACCAAAATCTTAAACTAGAGAATGATCAAGCTACTCATACCAACAATCTCTCACTTGGAGACTGATCGAGCTCCACACCAAACCATCTTGCTTAGAGATTGATTCCGTAGCACCGCTACACTTACATCTCCCATTGGAATTACACTCCTGGACATAGTTGTTTTATTTCATCCATTTTTAATCTTGAAGACCAATGAAAGCTAAAGAGGAAATCAACTTCTCTTGTGTTACCTCTTTCGTAAACATATATGTTGGATTCTTACTTGTATGAATCTTCTCCAACTTCAATTGTCAATCCTCCAACTTTGACCATATGAAGTGATATCTTAGTTGTATGTGTTTTGTTTTTAATGCAGGACACAAATTCTTGGCAAGATGATTGGCACTTTGGCTATCCATAAATAAATAATTATCATCCTGTTGCTTACCCAATTCCTCTATGTAAAATTGTAGTTAGAGTAATATTTTTTCATATTTTTTTTAATTAATTTTCCAAGTCAGAGTAATTATAATCTGGACGGAAGTGTACTTTGAACCGTATAACTTTTTTTGTATAAATTTGAATTAATCTATTCTTTTTTTGTTGGAATAAGAACATCAATACGTAGTGAACATGTATTTTTTAGAATTTTTTTCTCTATTTTCCTATTTCTTCGTATGTGTGAAACAAAGAACTTGATGTTCATTGAAAAACCTACATTCACAAGAAATAAAAAATAAATATAATAATCAAATTAAATATATTTAAAATTATACTTTTTGGGAAGCTTATAATATGGGCTACATACTTACAAAACATTAATTTTAAATGAATTCATTTGATTGCCCAAAAGGTAAATCAAAAGTGGGTTTTTATTAGCATTTTGATAGGTGTAGAGGAGACTCCATTATAGGTATGGTTTAAAAATAATGGGGTTCTATCCAAGGGGGTTTGATCAAACACTCTTCAATTAAAATAATTTAAATGGAACCTTTAAAGGCTTAAATCATTATATTTTCCAAAAATATGTGATTTTAGGCATAAATTAGGATGTCCCAAAAAGTGTAACCCATTATTGTTGTAGAACCCTGTTGATATGACTGTTGCAAAACCCACAACAACTGTTGTTGAACCCATAACAATTTTTGTAGTTGTTTTTGCAACAACCTTTTTGGTTGTATTTTTATCTACAACAATTAATGAAGAAGAAACAGTATGACATGTACATAGATATAAAGTGCCTACTTTCACACCTTTAGACACTACTAAAACACTTTTGTAACCTTCCAAATTTTATCTGTAAATGTAACTATGCAATCTTCATCACCTAGCTGCCCTGCTAAAATTAAATTTCTACTCAACTTTGGAACACATTTTACCTCCTGTAGTAGCCATTGATTTCCATTCTGCAATTTAATTTTAATTCTTTCCTTTCCTACAATCTAACAAGGTTCATTATCTCCTAAATACACTAGTCCAAAATCTCCTTGGACATAATCAAGAAAATAATTTCTATGGGGTGTAGCATGAAATGAGGCCCTTGAATCTAATACCGATGAATCATCAACATTATTTTGAGAGAGAATTAAAGCATCATCTTCAAGTTTACTTACCACATCAGCTTCTTTATTGCCATGTTGTTGTTTGTCTCCTTTATTTTTTCGAGACTAGCAATCTTTCTTCAAGTGACCTAGTTTTCCACAGTATCGGCAATCCCTCTTTCCTCAGGATTGTGACCTACTCTTTGATCTTCCTCATGATTTCCCACGACCTCCAAGAATTTTTCCTCTCCTTTGATCTTCCCTTGTTTTTTACATTCAACACATTACCTAATGTTGAAGTTTCACTTGTGTTTTTCCTCTGAATCTCCTCACTTAGAATCACACCAACAATATCATCAAATTTCAATGTATTTGAGCCAAAAAAAAGTTTCTTACAACCATAATCGAGCTATTCTAGCTTTCTAACAAAGAACATAAAACCAAGAGAGCTCTAACTTCATCAAAACTAACATTTACAAAAGTTAATTAATTGGTAATTGTATTAAACTCATTTAAATGATCTGTAATAGAATCTCCTTCAACCATTTTCATATTGCTGGCTAACAGATTGGGCACCTTGAGATATCACAATCCATGTCCGAAAGGTGCTAAAATTAACCAAACAACTCTGAATATTTGACCTTTAAACAAAGACAAATATCCTCTAAATTTTGTCAAGGTACAACTCCCTTACAAGATTTTCAATGACTTTAAATGCAAAAATCAAACATCATGTATGCTTTTAACCAAAAACCAGTAAAGGCAAACCCATTATCAGGAAAATTCCTAAATATTAGATGCAAGATTCGGCAAGCAAGAAGAATTGACACAAAGACCAATTTTAGCTAAACTATTCAAGAATAAAATATACACCCAATACCATCTGAGAAATAAAATTAATTATGAAGAAAACTTCATCACTTACACAAAGGTAAGATATTGCATTAAGATGTTCTCAAACACAAAGATTTAAGAACCCAAATTAACTTCACAAACTGAATGCACAAAGACAAATAGTAATTTCATTCATAACAAAATATCATATTGAGTAGTTTCAAAGTGTCTAGAGAGAGAGCATACGAAAATAGATACAATTAAATAGGAAGATGAGTAACTGCCTATTTTTCTTGTCCATAGCCAATCAAAATGAAAAGAGAAATAAAAGAAAGAAAGGAAGCTGAGCCATCACGATGGCGCCACTTCGTTTCTAGCTTTCAAGGTCACCAAGGGTTTCTTTTGCCAGGCCTAGAAGACTTTAAGGATGTGTAACAACTCTTTATGCTAAGGAATAGCACATTTGTCATCCTCACCTTCCACGCCAGATGATTATCCTTAGCTGTCTCCATGTGGTGTTCACAAACCTTCATGAGATTGATTGCTTGGGATGCGACCAAATGTAATTCACTAAGCTTCTGCAAGTGCTTAGCATCGAGAGAATTAAAGCATCATCTTCAAGTTTACTTACCACATCAGCTTCTTTATTGCCATGTTGTTGTTTGTCTCCTTTATTTTTTCGAGACTAGCAATCTTTCTTCAAGTGACCTAGTTTTCCACAGTATCGGCAATCCCTCTTTCCTCAGGATTGTGACCTACTCTTTGATCTTCCTCATGATTTCCCACGACCTCCAAGAATTTTTCCTCTCCTTTGATCTTCCCTTGTTTTTTACATTCAACACATTACCTAATGTTGAAGTTTCACTTGTGTTTTTCCTCTGAATCTCCTCACTCAGAATCACACCAACAATATCATCAAATTTCAATGTATTTGAGCCAAAAAAAAAAGTTTCTTACAACCATAATCGAGCTATTCTAGCTTTCTAACAAAGAACATAAAACCAAGAGAGCTCTAACTTCATCAAAACTAACATTTACAAAAGTTAATTAATTGGTAATTGTATTAAACTCATTTAAATGATCTGTAATAGAATCTCCTTCAACCATTTTCATATTGCTGGCTAACAGATTGGGCACCTTGAGATATCACAATCCATGTCCGAAAGGTGCTAAAATTAACCAAACAACTCTAAATATTTGACCTTTAAACAAAGACAAATATCCTCTAAATTTTGTCGAGGTACAACTCCCTTACAAGATTTTCAAAGACTTTAAATGCAAAAATCAAACATCATGTATGCTTTTAACCAAAAACCAGTAAAGGCAAACCCATTATCAGGAAAATTCCTAAATATTAGATGCAAGATTCAACAAGCAAGAAGAATTGACACAAAGACCAATTTTAGCTAAACTATTCAAGAATAAAATATACACCCAATACCATCTGAGAAATAAAATTAATTATGAAGAAAATTGCATCACTTACACAAAGGTAAGATATTGCATTAAGATGTTCTCAAACACAAAGATTTAAGAACCCAAATTAACTTCACAAACTAAATGCACAAAGACAAATAGTAATTTCATTCATAACAAAATATCATATTGAGTAGTTTCAAAGTGTCTAGAGAGAGAGCATACGAAAATAGATACAATTAAATAGGAAGATGAGTAACTGCCTATTTTTCTTGTCCATAGCCAATCAAAATGAAAAGAGAAATAAAAGAAAGAAAGGAAGCTGAGCCATCACGATGGCGCCACTTCGTTTCTAGCTTTCAAGGTCACCAAGGGTTTCTTTTGCCAGGCCTAGAAGACTTTAAGGATGTGTAACAACTCTTTATGCTAAGGAATAGCGACATTTGTCATCCTCACCTTCCACGCCAGATGATTATCCTTAGCTGTCTCCATGTGGTGTTCACAAACCTTCATGAGATTGATTGCTTGGGATGCGACCAAATGTAATTCACTAAGCTTCTGCAAGTGCTTAGCATCGAGAGAATTAAAGCATCATCTTCAAGTTTACTTACCACATCAGCTTCTTTATTGCCATGTTGTTGTTTGTCTCCTTTATTTTTTCGAGACTAGCAATCTTTCTTCAAGTGACCTAGTTTTCCACAGTATCGGCAATCCCTCTTTCCTCAGGATTGTGACCTACTCTTTGATCTTCCTCATGATTTCCCACGACCTCCAAGAATTTTTCCTCTCCTTTGATCTTCCCTTGTTTTTTACATTCAACACATTACCTAATGTTGAAGTTTCACTTGTGTTTTTCCTCTGAATCTCCTCACTCAGAATCACACCAACAATATCATCAAATTTCAATGTATTTGAGCCAAAAAAAAAAGTTTCTTACAACCATAATCGAGCTATTCTAGCTTTCTAACAAAGAACATAAAACCAAGAGAGCTCTAACTTCATCAAAACTAACATTTACAAAAGTTAATTAATTGGTAATTGTATTAAACTCATTTAAATGATCTGTAATAGAATCTCCTTCAACCATTTTCATATTGCTGGCTAACAGATTGGGCACCTTGAGATATCACAATCCATGTCCGAAAGGTGCTAAAATTAACCAAACAACTCTAAATATTTGACCTTTAAACAAAGACAAATATCCTCTAAATTTTGTCGAGGTACAACTCCCTTACAAGATTTTCAAAGACTTTAAATGCAAAAATCAAACATCATGTATGCTTTTAACCAAAAACCAGTAAAGGCAAACCCATTATCAGGAAAATTCCTAAATATTAGATGCAAGATTCAACAAGCAAGAAGAATTGACACAAAGACCAATTTTAGCTAAACTATTCAAGAATAAAATATACACCCAATACCATCTGAGAAATAAAATTAATTATGAAGAAAATTGCATCACTTACACAAAGGTAAGATATTGCATTAAGATGTTCTCAAACACAAAGATTTAAGAACCCAAATTAACTTCACAAACTGAATGCACAAAGACAAATAGTAATTTCATTCATAACAAAATATCATATTGAGTAGTTTCAAAGTGTCTAGAGAGAGAGCATACGAAAATAGATACAATTAAATAGGAAGATGAGTAACTGCCTATTTTTCTTGTCCATAGCCAATCAAAATGAAAAGAGAAATAAAAGAAAGAAAGGAAGCTGAGCCATCACGATGGCGCCACTTCGTTTCTAGCTTTCAAGGTCACCAAGGGTTTCTTTTGCCAGGCCTAGAAGACTTTAAGGATGTGTAACAACTCTTTATGCTAAGGAATAGCGACATTTGTCATCCTCACCTTCCACGCCAGATGATTATCCTTAGCTGTCTCCATGTGGTGTTCACAAACCTTCATGAGATTGATTGCTTGGGATGCGACCAAATGTAATTCACTAAGCTTCTGCAAGTGCTTAGCATCGAGTGAAGGTGAATCAAGCATTTCCTTAACCATTTTTTGGAAACCGTCTATTAGACTCTTGATGTCTATGTCATTCCTAATCTCACCTTTATCTCAGAGTAACCCAAGAGCCACCAAGGTGCCCAGTGGTTCTTTTGAAATAGTAGTACACTCATCAATGATTTCCTTAAGCTTCTAAAAACTCTTTTTAGCAATCTGCAACTTCCACTCCACCCCCTTGTTCCACTCCAAGTAATAGGTGTCTAAAGCATTGGGTATAATCTGTTTTGTAACCAACTTCTCCATATCCCAACTTAACATTGATTTCAATTCAGTTTGATAATTGTTCCATAACTTTTCTTCTTTTTCAATCTCGACAATTTCCTCCCCCAAATTAGTCTTCAAAGCGTTTGTTTCTTGGAAGCATTTTATGGATTCAGAAATGACAAAGCTTCCCTTTTTAATTAGAGACTCACTCCAATCATCGACAACTTTACTTAAGGTTTGGAAACTTTTAATTTTAATCATGGCCTCCTTTCCAACTACAGTTAGAGATTCTATAGAGGAATCAACCTAAGAAAGGGGTTGAGGAACAAGCTCAAAGATAGACCTTAGACATTCAGTCAAGTCTCAAACCTAGGCCTTTAATTCATTCTTACTTTCTTTATCCTTTTTTGATCTTTCAACCATTCTGGCCGCAGACACCTAAAAAATCTAAAAATCTCCATCTCTGGTAGGAGGGCCAAGGTCTATTCCATTCACCTCAAAATCACCTGCTGCTGCTTGAGTAACATCCTTTTGTGCTGAAGGGTGCACAATTTCTATTTGGAGGCTTCTTGATTCCGTATCATCTATCAACCTAGTAGTAGTCTTTAACTTTTTCAATTTAGGGGTTGAAGTTCTCTATAACAATTGGCCCACCATATCTTGCTTAGGTAAACTAGGTTGTATAGCCTTTCTTTTTCTTTACAAAGAGTCCTCCAACCAGGTTGGAGTCACCGAGACCTTGGTTGTCTTAAAACATGGAGATTTGAATAGTGTCCTAGTAATTAGAGGGGTGTTCTCCGCAGATGCAATTGCTTGTGGCTTCTGAGATGTACCTACTTCTCTGATAGGTGATTCATCTTGAGAGGGAGAGGAATTGATATTTAGGGTTTCCAAACCCTCCTCTTCCTCATCTCCTTCATTCTCTTTTCCTTTTCCAGAATAGGTAGGTTAAAGATATCTTCCCCACAAGTTTGTGAAAACACATTTTTGTCTGGTGGATCCTTGCCACCATCTCCTTGAGCCCCTGATGGTAATGACTGGGAAGTATCACTAGTTGATTGCCCGCTTGTAGAAGCTTGAGAAGTGCCCTCAGCAGGTCGTGACTCCTTAGACTTGGTGTGGGGATGAGACTGTTATGTTCTTTTCTTGGTCACCCACTTGTGTTCTAGTCAATACATTGACAATCCTTTCCTCAATGCCTCTTTCTCTCTACCGCTCTAGTCCATGGTAGGGATAGGCCGGTTTTCTATTAGTTTAGTATAGATTGGGTCTACCATGTCAGATCCATCTTCCACAATGCCCTTTAGATCCCATTTCAAATCATAGATGATAATCTATTCCACTGACAACCTCATCCAACTCCTTTTCTTGACTTCACACTCATCAAAACAGTCAGCTCAAAAATCCTCAAGGTTAGGCTGATGAAAGAAATTAGGACTTAGTTTTAAATTATTCTTGATATAATCCTTTAAATCAAAAGGAACTCGTTCCTCATATGAGAGCAGATTATACTTGGACAATTATTTTTCAATATTTAGGGCATCAGACATAGATTGACAACTACAAGCACCAAAACCAAAGGGAAAGTGAACTATCAACCTTTTCCTACCTTGGAACAACCTGTTTACATTAGCCAACTGCCTGCTTACTTCAATGAGCACCCATTTATCTTCAAGTTATTTAGGCAATTTGATTGTGAGTCCTACATATCCACCAACCCTTATGTAGGAGAATCTCTAAAACTGAATAAAATGGCTGCCATAGAAGTCTACAAATTGCATTGCTTCAGGTGATAACCTCATTGCAAGACATCCTTGTAACTCCCTGACCATTCTCATAGTGAAAGTATTAGTCACTTTCCTGAAATACTAAAAACCCTTATGAAGTTGTAGCTTATCAAAATAATCGTAGATGGGTACTTTCTCTGAAGGTAAATCACTTGGTCTTAATCTAGGCCAAGGTCTAGTGCTGGCGATGGCGTATATCAAATATGAAGACATATAAAATAACTCGTTGAGGGTGAAGAAGGTCATCAACTCATGTAGGCGCTCACCGATAATTTCTACCCAGTCCAGGAATTGGTCTCTGCATAACATGATTTGGATGAAAAAACACATCCATTCCTCAAATCCATGAATGTCTTCATTTCCCCTTACCCTATGTAGTAACACTACAATGTCAACCAATTCTTCCACAAAATGAGTCCTGTGCAACTTTCGAGGTAGTTGAGACCTACCCCTCTTAGGCTTGGACAACCAATTTTTCACTATTTCATTCCTGTAGACCCCATTCTTTGCAGAAAATTCAATTTGAGAATTTGTCATAATCATAGGCAAAAACTCATTCTTTTATGGGATTCTCAAACAAGACACAAAGGTGGATCTTTGGACTTTTAGAACTAGTCAATTATCCTCTGTCCTAACCTCTCATGTTTGAGAATTATAGTGCCTTTAATGCATTCTAGGATGAGTTCAGGGCATTGCACTGCTAAAGAAAATGCAATAGCCTCAACCAATCTACTATCAATTATGCGTTCAGTGATGGGTGGCAGATTTGGTTTACTGAATTTACTTCTTATTTCATCTAAACTCACAGGCCCTAGATGGGTATCTCCAATTTTTGGGCCTCATAGGTTAGACAAGACACGTACTCATAACCCGCATATTTAACCCTCACCATGAATGAGAGTTTATAGCTCAACAATAGATAACCCTCTGAAATGCAGACATGAATATTCCAGGAAAGTAAGCCTAAACAAGTGAGTACTATAAATACCTTCAATTGTGAACCCACAACTGAAATTCCGCGCCTCACCCAACTCGTCCTCGAAAAACCTTGTCACCAAGAGAATGTTTGTCTAGCACTTAAAACCATTCTTAAAACTTTGCAGAAAAAACATGAGAGTAGATGAGCATTTAATATCTTTAATTGCTCCATGACACATAGTAATTATTACTCTACTGCTTTCACCACAAAGACCCTTCAAAATTTGAAATCAAATGTCTATAAGTGGCGAGGTGGAGAGCTCATTGAATTGTTGGAAAAACAAGGACAAACAACTGAGAGGGGGGGTGAATCAGCTGTCACAAAATATTTAACTTCTCAAACTAATTTAATTTAAATCTAAGATTTGATGAATGAACAATAAACCATAAACAATAAACACATAGGAAAGTTTGATGCAAGGAGCGATGAAGGAATCTTTCTAGGTTACTCTACCAAGAGCAAGGCTTACCGGTGCTATAACAGAAGATTGAGAAAAATGGTTGAAAGTGCAAATTTTAGAGTTGACGAGGACTCTGCTAGATCATTTAGATACTATGGATATGATTCAAATGACTAACAAGATAGTTCAGACAAAGGGAAGAATGCTCAGACACAGAATCAAGTTCAAGTTGTTCCAGTAAATCAAGAAAGTCAAGGAGAGACAAGTGGAAGTGCAAAAGAAAGAACATAAGAACCAGAAGTGCGAGTGAACCCTAAAGTTCTGAGGTACATAAGGTTAAATCATTCTAAAAATAAAATTATAGGAGACAAGAATAAAGGTGTGCATACCAGAAGAAGGATAGCAGAAGAGTATTGTTTGATTTCCAAGACTGAGCCCAACAATGTCAATGAAGCTTGTAATGATGAACACTGGATGGAAGCTATGAAGGAAGAACTGATGCAAATTGAAAAGAATAATACATGGATTCTTGTTCCTAGACCTAAACACAAAAATGTGATTGGTACTAAATGGGTCTTTCAGAATAAGCTAAATGAAAAAGGTCAAGTGATCCGAAATAAAGCAAGATTGGAATGTAAAGGGTATTCACAAATGGAAGGTATTGATTTTGAAGAAACCTTTTCCCTTGTTTCCAGAATTGAAGTTGTAAGATTATTTCTTGCTTATGCTGCATATAAAAACTATAAAGTTTATCAAATGGATGTGAAGTAGCCTTTCTGAATGGTGAGTTAGAAGAAGAGGTATATGTTGAACAAAATGATGGATTTCAACTGATTGATAAGGAAGACATGGTTTCCGATTGAAGAAAGCTCTATATGGACTCAAGCAAGCCCCTAGAGCCTGGTATGCTAGACTGAATAAATACTTACTGAAGCTTGGATTCAATAAAGGTACTGCTGACAACAACTTGTATTTCAAGTTGGATCATGATAAAGAGTTGATTATTGAAGTCTTTGTTGATGACATTATTTTTGGAGGAGATGATGATCTATGTATGAAGTTTGTTGATGAAATGAAAAGTGAATTTGAGATGAGTATGATTGGAGAGATGAAATTCTTTCTGGGATTGTCACCCAGTTAGACAATGGGATTTTCATATCTCAATCCAAATATGTGAGAGTTGCTGAAGAAGTTTGGCATGGAGGACTAAAAGCTTGTTGGTACACCCATGGTAACCAGATGCAAGTTAACATAGAATGATGATTCCCCTAAGGAAAATCAAACAAGGTACAGGTCAATGATTGACAAATTGCTCTACTTAACTCATACCAGACCAGACATCATGAATGCTATGTGTATGGTAGCTAGATATCAAGCCAATCCAAAAGAATCTCATGTGACTATTGTAAAGAGAATTTTTAGATATCTGAAGGGAACAGTTGATTTTGGACTTTGGTATCCTAAAGATGATGATCTTACATTGAGCGCATATATTGATGTGGATTGCGTTGGAGATGTAGATGATAGGAAAAGTACTAGTGGTGGTGCTTTCTTCCTAGGGAAGAAGCTGGTGTCATGGTTGAGCAAAAAGTAGAATTCCATTTCCCTATCTACTGCTGAGGCCGAGTCTATTGCTGCTGCAAATAATTGACTCAAGTGTTGTGGATGAAACAGATGTTGAAAGATATCAGAGTAGTATATGATGAGCCTATTACCATATACTATGACAACTCAAGTGCAATAAACATATCAAAGAATTCGGTGTTACAATCTAAGACCAAGCATATATCAATCAAGTTTCACTTCCTAAGGGAGAAAGTGAGTGAGAAAGAAGTTAGATTGGAGTGTGTGCCTACCAAAGAGCAGATTGTAGATATTCTCACCAAATCATTGCCGAAGGATACTTTTGAGTATCTCAGAGGGATGCTAGGGGTGATTACCCCTCCTATTATGAACTAGAAGATGCATTTACTTGCATCAATTTGTGTGCTTAATTGCTACATTCTGATCTGGATTGATGTTTCTGTGGCTGCTACTCAAAGGGAGTAGTCAGATGTGCAGATATGTGGTTCAAATCTTGTATGTGAAAAGATAATGTTTATCTTTTCTATTGGTGTCAAAGGGGGAGAAGAGCAATGTAAAAAACTAGTGATTATTTGGTGAAAAGATCCTTGTGGGAGAAGATCATGTGAAGAGTGAAGGAGAAGAGTCAGAACCTAAGAAGGAGTAAGTGTTGTTGTGTTCATGGTGTTTTTCAAATCATGTGTTTCCATCAATGCCAAAGGGGGAGATTGTTGGATGCTGTGGTTGTGTTGTTGATATGTGGTTGTCATTGACGTCAATACTATTAGCATTGATGTGTATTGAAGGTTGTATATGTCGAGGATATTGAGAAAATTGTAAAACAAAGAGTTGCAAGTTCACAGTGAATCAGTGAAGGTCATGAAGGTGTCATACTCAACACGTTGATGTTTAGTCATTGTGGATTAAAGGGTTTATTGCTGAGTGTATCTAGTTTATCCACTGAAAGTTGTAGAGGTCCACGTGAAGATTTGATCTTGTTATGAACAATTGTGTTTTGACAGTGTTTCTGTGGTTTTAGTTAGTGTTCCTGATTGAAGTTGGTATGATTCTAGTAATCTCAGTTGCTACAGATGTTTCTCTGATGTTTCTTGATGCTCGTGAATGTTTCTAGATCATTCTTTATCTTTGTTGCACGTCTGCGTTGATTCGTGTGCTCATGGTTGGTGATTTTTCTCTTGTGTGTTTGGTTTTTGTGTTCTTGGACGACATGGTGGTCGTAGCATGTTGTGGATCATTGGAGATTAAAATTTGAATGTTTGGCACACTCGAGGAGGTTGTTTTAGGTCTTCATTACATTGTGGCTGATGGTGGTTGATTCACATTAGAAATTTATTTGTAAATTTGGGTCGACATTGATTGTGTATATGTTTTATATTTTGTTTTGGCTGACAAAGTTGTTGATGAAATTCATGTTGCGGATATATAAGAGCGATTGTTTATTCGAATTGAGTAGTGCAAGTGTGAAGTGTGCAAGTCTGGTGTGCGGATATTGTTCAGATCATTCGAAGGAAGAGCAGAGTGGGAAGCAGAGTGTGAAGAAGAGTGAAGAAGGTTGAAGAAGTATTCATGTGCTTAACTGGAACTGTAACTAGGCATTAGCAGATGCTATTTTCTCAGTTCACAATCGGGATGGTTTTAATCCGAATATTTCTTGGGTAGTGAGCCCTCTTGTAATTGAGCAGTGAGCTCTAGGCAGTGTGCCTGAATGCATGTGCAGTCCCATTGATACTTCTTTATACTTTTAACAAGGTATAATCTTGTGGACTAACATCCACCATGGTTTTTCCCCTAATAGGGTTTCCACATAAAAATCTTGGTGTTCTCTATGTTTCTGATGTGCTAATTGTTTATGGTTTATTGTTCATTCATCAGATCTGAGATTAAAATTAAATTAAGTTTAAGTTAAATATTCTGTGACAACTGATTCACCCCCCCTCTCAGTTGTCTATCCTTGTTTTTCCAACATGAACTACATAAAAGTGCACCTGAGTTCGAATAACACTACCCAAATAGAGAACACAAAAATGTGATATAAAACAAGCTCAAGCGGCAAGGCGGGGGTTCAGTGAACTATATAAAACATTGCTCGGGTTTGAACAAATACATAAAACACTGCCTAAGTAGGACTAAGCCGTTTATAAGTTGGTGTATGAATTTTAATGGAGCAGGGAAAAATTATAAGGTAACACATATTAATAAGCACTTCATCAAGAATAGGTCTTATTTGAAGCCGAGGGATTTTCATATAATTTCGTTAATGTTTGCATCAATTATTTTGTAGTCTTCGCTTTTGAAATATTAAATGCCATAGATGATGCCAAACACAACTGAATACTTCCCAATGCCTTTTTTCCATAATTTCACATTCTTCATTTGTCATAATTGATGCTTTCTTCAATTTCCCTTGTAGTGGTCACTACAAATATTTTTTATACACATAATCTTCCATTTGCATCTTCCATAATTGATAATTATGGCCGTTGAACTTCTCAACCTTCAATGTCCCCTCATCATACATTGCTCCCACTCAACCATGATACTTTCTTGCCAAACTATTGAACACCACCACTCTGATACTAATTGTTGGGGATCTTAGGAAATATTGGAGCAATAAATAAACAAATTTAAACAATTATAATACAAAAATAAATGACAGAACAAAGAAAAAAATTCATACATAACAATATTTTGACATGGTTCACCCTTTGGGTTATATATGCAAAACAATAGTCTATATTTTATTTCTCTAGTGAAATACAAATACATTAGCCTGTAGCAATATGCTGCTATGTGCAACTTCAAATTTTTCACATTTTTCTTTGTTCATCCACACATGTTCTGTTGCGTGCACTTTTCACTAAAGCTGTGACTTCACTTGTCTCGCATGATAATTTTCTGTGTAACCACCAAACTACTTGACCTTACAACTTCCATTCATGTGCAAGAAACTGAAGAATTTCGGGTAGTTAGATAATTGAATTCAATTGGAATTTTCAGCGAACTTAGATCCTTGTCAGAGGGGTGGTCACCCTAGACCTCGTAGGAGGGGCTAAATTACCTACACTCCCCCATTAATTAATTTGGAGGAAACTGCACTAGGAAAAGTGACCAAAATCTGAACTTGGAGCATGATCAAGCTACACTTACCAACAATAGGTGACTTTCAAAGGATAGTTGTTAAAGTTTTTGATATATTTGAGAAAAGGATCACAATTCTATTCGTAAAAGGATTGACATAGCCACTAGAGGGGTTGGTCAAGGCATTAGAGCCTTCCCCTCTTAAAGAGGCAATCAAAAGGGCCCTCACTTTGGAGTCTTCCTTACCTTGGAGTAAATATTATGCTTATGCTCCTATAAACTAAAAGTTTCAAAGGGGAAAATAAAACATCCATAAGATTCCACCACCGTTAAAAAAATAGACAACAAAAATGAACTTAGGAGGAAGCAACTTTGTTTCCATTGCAAGAACCTTGGGAGCAACATACAAGTGCCTTGACAAAAGCTAGGTGCACTATATTGGTCGTGTCAGATGAGGAAATAAAAGTAGAGGTTGAGAAGGAAAATGAAGAATTTGATGAAGAAGAAGACCTAGGTGAAGCAACTCTTGTGGCTTCGTTTGGAACTCAAAGATATAATCCATTCAAAATTCACAAAGTGTTAGCACGTCAAAGGATCACTATCTTGATCGATAATGGGACAACCCATGCTTTTATAGATGATGGTTTGGTGGCAAGGAGGGGCTTAGTAACTAAGAATTTCAAGGGATTCAATGTGATTGTGGTTGATGAGTTTACTGTGCAATGTGCACAAATAATTCAGTAGTTAAAAATGACTCTTGGAGATCATTCAATATGTGAGGATTTCTACGTAGTTGGATTAGGAGATACTAACATGGTTCTTGAAGTATAATGACTACAATATCTAGAAGAATTATTACAAAACTACCAATCGATGGAATTGAAATGTAGAAGTAAAGGAAAGGAAATAGTTCTTAAAGGAATATGAAATGGAGAACCACAAAAAATTATTGCAAGAAGGATAGAAAGATCTTTCAAGAGAGGATAAGTAGCTTGATCACGCCAAAATAGTCATCCATGAACATGAATGATGCTCACCATATTGATGTGTAGGTTGTTTTGAACAAGCACAATTTTTTTTTAGGACATTACTTCAAGACTGCCACCTAATTAAGGGTTCAAACATATCATTGAGTTTGAAATTAGTGCAAAGTTGGTGTTAACCACTCCTTAGCATCATCCTAGGATTCACAAGAAAAAAATCAAGAAGGAAATAAATGATCTTTTGGATATGGGCTACATAAGGCCAAGCTCTAGCTTACTTGTCTCTTCAGTAGTGCTTGTGAAGAAAAATGACAATGCCATGAGGATGTTTATTGAACTTCTAGATGTTAAACAATTAAAAAATGAAGAACATATACCACATTCCTAGGATTAATGAATTGATGGACAAGTTACATGGAGTTTTATACTTCTCAAATATCAATCTACGCTTAGGGTACCATCATATCTAAATGAGGAATGAAGAAGTTTGTAAGATTGATTTTAGGTCACTTTGGAAAACATTAAATTCTTAGTCATGCACTTGGGTTAACTAATGCTCCTACAACCTTTCAATCATGCATGAATATGGTATTTAGCAAACACTTAACTTAGTTTAGTTTTCTTTCATGATATATAATATACAATAAAAATTGATACAACCACTTGAAGCATTTGGATGAAGTTTAAGCATACTGGAGCAACACTCATTCTTTGCTAAATAATCACAGTGCCAATTTGGGTTTAAGGAGATTTTGTGTTTGGGTCATGTCATCAATGAACAAGAGGTCCAAGTGAACCAACTGAAGTGTCAAGCTATTAGGGATTGGTCACCCCTAAGAATTTGTCATAGGTAAGAGGATTTGTGGGGTTATGAAACTACTACAAAAAGTTTGTAAAAGGATTCTCTTAGCTCACAATACTAATCACGGATTCGACTATGAAGGGAGAATTTAAGTGGAAAAATGCCACTGATCATAATTTTAACAAATTGAAAAAGGTAATGTGTTAATCTCTGGTGTTAGATGTCCCAAAAATTTCACTTATTTTTGTGTTGGAGTGTGATACTTCTAGTGAAGGCATTATATTTGATGCAACAACATCCCATTTCTTTTGAAAGTAGGAGACTATCAAAGGCATATATTTTTTTAAAAAAAATTATGATAATGAGATGCTATAAATCATGCATTCCTTCGTGAAGTTTAGACAATACTTGATGTGTGGCAAGTTTGTGGTTAAAACCGATCACAACAATCTTAAGTACTTTCTCAAGAAGAAAGACCCGAGCAAGCAACAATTGAAGTGGGTAAGGAAGTTGTAGGTATATGATTTTGATATTGAATATGTGAAGGGTAGGCATAATGTAGATGTTGATGCATTATTTTGAAGACCCTCTTTATGTTATATTTTGAATATCTGTATTGATTGGGTAAACACCATCAAATTTGAATATGCCAAGAATGATTTTGACATTAAGTTGTTAGATGGAAGAGTACAAGATGATATGTTCAAAGTGGTGGGAAACCTAATTTTGCATAAAGAGGGCTATCTTTGATCCCAAAATCAAATATGAAGGAAAATATTTTAAGAGCCATGCATGATACTCCATTAGTTGAGAATTTTGGGTATTTTAAGACATACAAACACATTAGAGAGATTCCCTTGGAAAGAAATGAAAGGGGACGTGCTCAAGCACATTAAGAAATGTTCATCTTGCCAAAATAACAAGGCATAACAAGTCTATCTCATCAACTCAGTTAAATCATTACCCATTCTCAAGAAAAAATGGGAAAGTATATCTATGGACTTTATCACTAAGTTACCCAAGATGAATGACAAAGTTTGCATCTTTTTGTGGTGGGTAGACTCACCTTGAGTATGCACATATTTTAGCCATATCCTATGATTTCAATGCTTTCCAAATTGCTCACTTATTCTTCAATGAGATTTTCAAATTACATGGGTTACTTAAGAATATTGTTAGTGACAAGGAAAATAGGTTTATGAGTCACTTTTGGAAAGAATTGTTCTGTTTGGAAATAACATAGCTCACCCCTAGCATGAGTTATTTCCCCTAGATGGATGGGCAGTCTAAAATTTTCAACAAATGGATTGAAGGGTACCTAAGAAATTTAATTTTTGGGCAATAAAAAACTTGGGTCAAGTGGTTACATTTGGGAGAACATTGCTATAAAACCTCCCACCATATGTTAATATGTATGCCACCTTTCATGGATTTGTATGGATATAATTCTATAACCTTTTTTGGATCTTTCAATCATAACAAATAGGGTGCTTAGAGGCACACATATGATCAAGTAGAGGCAAGAGGTATTGAAATTCTTCAAATCTTTCTTCAACATGCCTAAAATTAGTATAAGAATAAAAGTTGAAAAACAAAGGAGGATAAAAGTTGAATTCTAGATCTTATGGTCCCTACAAGGTTATAAGAAAGGTGGGAGAAGTGGAATAATAACTAGAGCTACCCAATAACAATAAATTATACAACATCTTCCATATTTCTTGCCTTAAAAATGTATTGATATCACATTGTATTGTCCAAAGACTTGCCACCTTTGGATGATGGAGGACTTATTTTGATACCAGAAGCTATCATGGATAATAAGGAAAGAAAGTTGAGGAATATTTGGTGAGGTGGAAGGATCTACCAAATAAAGATGCTACATGGAAAGGAGTCAACATTTTGAAGCATCCAAATTTGAATTGTTTGAGGCCAAGCAATCTCAAGGAGGGATGATTATCATGTCCCATTTTCTAATAAGATTATGGTTTTCCATGTAAGAACATTTTTCATTTCTTGTGAGTTAGGGAAAGCAACACAGGGGAATGCAAGTGTTTATATTGTGTGTATGTGGTTTCTAGTGTTATGCAATAAGCTGGTGATTTTAAAAATAACGTCAATTAATGATTGCATATTAGTGTAGTTTGAAGGGAAAGGAGAATATTTTGAAAATTGAAAATTTAATCAAGATAGGGTTTGCTGCAAGGCATGCTTGTTTATCCATTGATTTCACTTAGATATATTGGATGGTCGATGCTTCCTTCACTTATTTGTACTAAAAAAATGTCATTTTTGTGCTTGAAGCATCTACATTAATGTGAAATGGTGTGCTCTATTTTAGAAATTGTAGGATTTGTGCAATCACCAACTCCTTGAGAATGTCAAATATTGTTTGATGCATGCTCATCCAACAAAAGAGCTCTTCATTTTGCAACAATTCCTCTAGGGGTATATAAATGCATGCATAGTTTTTAATAAACTTTTGGTATTATCTTGTATAGCCCATGAAGGTACAAATCACATGCTACAAGTCTAGGATTGGAAATTGAAGGATAATGGCCACTATTGTTGGATCTACTACCATTCCTTCTTTGCAAATTGCATGGCCTGGTGGGTTTCCATAGGGTGTTGTGAATGTATATTTTTTAAGTTTGTCATGATGCTTAGTGGGTATCATAGGTTGAATATAAGGTGCAACTTATTTAAGTTGTTAGTTACCATTTCATACACATTTGAACAATCTAAGAGACTTGTACTAAATAATGAATAAAATCTTTAAATGAACTTACCATTATGCTCAAGAACACAATTGGTGCATTTTTTAGTCCAAAGGGCATTGCTTTGTATGTGAAGTTATCCCACTCTATTGCAAAGTTGTCTTTTCATTTAATTCTTCCTTGATTTGGATTTGATGCTATCTAGATAATCCAAAAATGGAGCCAAATACTTCTTAGATAGCTACTCATAGTATTTATTTTGTGAATGATTTTGGGAAGATATAAGTTATGTAGATCTCATGCAACACTTAGAATTAAATACAAAATGCACCCATCTTTCTTAATAGATATCACCATAGAACTAACACATTTTGATTAACCCATGATGCAAGTTATGCTATATTCTAACATTTTGTTAATCTCCTTCACCTTTGTTCAAAGGTTTGAGCTTAGCTAGTATGGTCACTTTTAAATAGGCATTATATATGGTTTC
The DNA here is from genome assembly GCA_007258455.2 of Sequoia sempervirens. NCBI lineage: Eukaryota > Viridiplantae > Streptophyta > Pinopsida > Cupressales > Cupressaceae > Sequoia > Sequoia sempervirens. The sequence continues at coordinate 80,930 of VDFB02388179.1, read as the reverse complement.
AACCTAATGTACATGTTTTCTAAAGAAGCTTGAAACCCTTTAATTTCTTAATATCCTCTTGGAAAAAGATCTAGGTACTCACATAAAAGTGCAATGAATGTGTTCATTCATTTTATTCCTAGTAGTCACCGATTATTTTTATTTTTGGATTGTTTTATATTGCAATTTTAATTTGAAAAAACTTAAGGGGCTTACTTTAGCATGTATTCTTTACAGCTTTCATTTTTAATGATGCATTCCTTAGTGCTCGTAGGGACTTAAAAGTTGCATAATGCATTTTCTTCAATTTTTTTGTGTTTGATTATGCTATTGTGGAAGAATATGAGCCAATTTTATTCCTCCCACCAAATATTTTAGACTCGGTCCCCAAGTCTACATGAGCTAATTAGGTTGTTCATTGAAAAATGCGTCATGAATATTCTCAATTGTCCACTTGAGCCTAGGAATGCAATTAGTGAAATTAAATATGCACAAAGTCATCCTTGAGTTGATAGTAGGATATCATCTCTTGGCACATTTATTTGGCTGTACCAAAGGAGTGCAAGACCCTAGATACCTTCATATATTGTCATGTGTTCTTGTATTCTTTTGTATAGTATATTGCAGAGGCCACAATACCCCAAGAATATGGAATTGATAAAGAAATAAGGCATCAAATTGAAACTAACATATGATTATTGATTAGTTCACCCTCCACTACCTTGCTATAGTATGTTGTAAATTGTAAGGGATGGTGGAAAACACTGGAGTTTTTTAGGGACTTCTCACTTAATATAATTTTAGAATTTGATAGGATCATCAATTCTATTGAACAATGGTCCAAATTTGATATAATCGAGTTGACACACTTGTATAAATCTTAGACCAAACATGCACATGGGTTCTATAGATGCATTTTCCAAGCATACATGGTGGAAAAAATTTGCATAGTTTTTTCCCTTGAGCTCATAAATACCAACAAGCCATCTCTTGAGTCGAGTATCTGAGTTGGCCTTAGATGCATTATCCTAGTGGGGTGTTACTTCAAGGTCTTGCTATATGTTTGCACCTTGTCTACTATAACCTAGTAGAGGTCCTCCACAACTCTCATCCATATGCACACTTTTGAAAAAAGGTGCATCATTAGCACAATCTAGTGAAATGTAGCATACTTGTTCTCATTATTACAACTCATTGTGGAATTCTTGAAATGCATATTACCTTTATTTTGAAATAAAAATGGTAGCTTAAGAGTGTATGATTTTGATCAACATCAACCATTCTAATTACTTGAAAAATAATACAAATGTTATTTCCTTTTAGCACTTATATTTCAGTTTATCTCATATATATATGCACATGTTCTTATATGATCTGGTATTGATATCATCTACTTCTATGTAGTTGCATTTGACACACATAAATGGATCTCCTTCATTAGGTGGTGCATTGTTGAGGTGGCCCCAGTTGTGCCTATCTAGGGGAGCATCCTTGACAAGTATAGGTCAAATTTAGTGGGGTAACATGCCCATCTCTTCAAGTCTATTGTATGGTTGAGGATTTCTTATAAGGAGGCATGCGTGGAGATAGTTTAAAGGTCCACTGACGTCATTTCTATGATCAAGTGGCGGTATCAACACTCAATAAAGCTTCACACTGCACTATCTAAGTGAGATCAGGTTGTGGCGTGAGTAGAGGGTGTCGAGAGGGCATGTGATGCCTTGTAGAGCTAGCTCAATGAACTCGGTGGGAAAGTGATATTTGTGAAGCTAGGTGTGTATCCCCAAGTGCAATAGCTTCAAGAGGAGATGTGACAAGCCCGTGAGTGGGAGGCATGGCTATGAGAGGAGGTGATTGAGCTACGAGGAGAGGTTTGAGGGATCTAGGAATGGAGCATATCTGTGTCATGGTCACATCAGTCACATTCCCTAGCATCTATCCAACATCCACCTCCACCACCATCGCCAGTGCCTAAGGGCTCATGGAGCCATGCATCGAGGGGCTATAGGCCCATTTTGCACATGCCTGATTTTGTTTACTATATATTGTTTTGTAGAGCATTATTTTTATGTACAAACACATCAAATATTCCATCACCATATTTTGACACAGTGGTGTGACAGATGTACATGACATTTTGACATATATATGAGATTTGTGTGTGATATCACGGTGTTCTTTATGTGTATACTTACTTTCATGTATGGTTATGGATGTATGTTTAGATTAGATGCTATCACATGATCTAATAAACACATATAGGATGTATATTTAATTAAATACAATGATGATCTAATTTCCAAACCAAAAGACTTAATTGAATACAATGCACAAATACCTAGCATAATAAAACACATGTATACATATAATTCTTAATTAGAGAAATTAATTACACATACATGCTTACATCATAACATAAAATGAAGAGGTAATGTGTTAATGAAGAAATGTCACAACATAACTATGATCAATGACATAGTATAGGTTAACTACACTTAATCCATACAAATTCGAAGCATACTTAAGCCACTAAGCATTAATTCCAATAAGATATCCAATGTAAACAAAGTGAAGAAGCCATTAAAAATAACATATTAAAACACAAAATCTTAATAGATATCTATTTTAAGACATTGAAACTTATCCTATCGGGGGAGTGGTGTCACATTGATGTGGAATTGCAACTCTTTCCTAATCCCTTGGATAATGAGCTTGTTTCAATTAGTTTTATTGAAGAAAACTAATGAAACCGATGAGAGATATATGTGAAACATGATGAAAGCTAATTTAACATGATAAAAGCTAAGATGATTGATGTAAGTGTATGCAATCTATGCTAAATGTATGCAAGCTTCAAAATATACTGAATGGATGCAACTAAGTTACCATGAAAGACATTAATGGATGCTTTATGCTAATAATGCATGTAAATTAATCTAAAATTCTTTTAAACATAAAACATGGATGCAAATGAGAGTGATTTTCAATAGTATAAGTTTGCTTTGAAAAGGTGGATCCCTATTCAATAGATGCAAGGTCTATTTATAGAATAGGCAAAAAGAAACCGATGGTCAAGATTGAAAGAATCAATTAATGGCCAGGATGGGAAGAAAATGGAGGCATGAATCATGGATTCTCATCAAGGGTTGAGAATGCAAGTTGATATTTAATTAAGGGCTCACAATCATGCAAAGAAGCACACTTTCAAAACTTGCTCAAGAAGTTTGTTGAAAGCTTGTTACAAGGAAGAATATTCCTTTTTTCAAATGAGTGAAGAAGAAAGAATATTCCATGAGAATATTCCCTTTTTGGAGGAATGTGTAAAGGAGGAATATTCTCAAGAAATATTCCCTTGCAAGTGGGAGAGTTAGAATTAATTAGTAATTTGATAATTAAAACAAAGTTTCAATTATGCAAATTAGAGGAATTTAGGGTATCCATTAAATAATTACCTTATTTAATGAAAAGGGATCAAAATGATATTTAATTAAATAATTAAGATTATTTAATTTAAATGAGAGGACTTAGGGTGTTAAATTGAATATTTTGATTTATCTAATTTAACAGGACAAAAGGTTAGCATGAAAGGGGTAGGAATTAACCTAATTAGATTAATTAGATTAATAGATGAAAATAATGTATTTAATTAAATAGATAGGTTAATTTAATCAAACAAGCAAAAAGATGATGGATTTTAGGATGAAACGGGTTAGTATATAAGATTCAAGTGTGTGATATCATTCAGGACATTTTTAAGTGTCTACATTTTGCCCCTCTTTGAAGCAAGGTACTTGCTACATTGGTTCAAAGACTAGCACTTTTTGGATTAAAACTGTTACTCAAATCAATTTTTTTTTTTTTAATTTTTGGATACCCCACTGTTGCCCCAATGGAAGGAATAAGCTGGTTCCCTGCCCCCTCGAGAGATTGAGTAGAAATTTTGAATTTTGGGTTGATCTCTTGACAAAGGTAAAATATAGGTTCAGGTGCCAAAACATGCTTCGGGATGCCAAAAATGGCCTCAAAAATGCAAAAAAAAAGGCTCGAAATAGGTTTTGAAGTGTGAAAATAGGCCAAAACCCTAGCTTTTGGCTCAAATTAGGGAAAAAAACCCTAATTTTTTGGCTTAAATAGGTGGAAAGGTTGCTTTTCAATTCATTTGTGCATTCAACCTTTAGTGATTTTGTGCATTTAGAGCTCTGACACTTTGGCGGTAAGGAAGCATCGTGTGCTTCCACTTCACCTTTCTGAGCGGGTTCGAGAGTACTAGCGCCAAGTAGACATAGGACCCTAGGTATGTGACTCGAAACTTGCCTCGATTTGTGCATTTAGTGCATTGAATAACATGTCAAAACTAGGCTTTCTAGGGAATCGCTATATAGCGATGCACAAAAGGTGTCAGAAGCATCAATATTGATTTTTTAGCAACACACTTGCTGTATAGTGGTGCATTGAGGTTTTTCATTCTGGCGACGCAATTGATTTGGGGGTCGTGAGGCTAAAATAGCCACACATTAGGGTTTTTAGTTTAGCGTCACTCACTTGCGGTGGGCGACACATTTTCCAAATAGCAACGTGCCATTATTTTTAAATATAGCGATGCATGCAAATGCTGATGCACAATTGAGTATTTTGACGTGTGTCGCCAAATTGGCAACGCACCCCCTAAATTTACACAATGCACCCCTAAAATAGCGACACTATTGATCTCAATGACATAATTGATGTTTTAGGATGCAGACTCTCATATTTTGATCAATTTTCTAACTTTTAGGTAAATTTCCATTGTGTGTGATGCGTGCAGGAGGATCCACCGCCTTTGATGTCGCAAGAGCACTGATCAAATATTTTGGTAATGGCACGAGACTTTGACGACTGAGAGGTGGAACGACTAGAGATGCTAGGATTAGGTTTCATCACTTTCTTTCTAGAGGTCCGAACCCACTTGGCCATGATGACAATGCTTATTGAGAGGTGACACAACGAGATCTCTTCTTCCCATTTTCCCATTGGTGAGGATACTTTCACACTTGAGGACATGTGGTGGATCCTACAACTTCCTATTCATGGGGAGAATGCCATCTACAAAAAAAAGGCCAAAAGGATGCATGCTGCTCACTGTTGCAATCTAACATCATATTGGTTAGTTTGTAGATAGAATTAGACTAGTACAAAGCTCAAGTGCCTATATTCAGATTGTTCATTGTTACACTCATTGCTGGATTCATTTCCCCTGACCGACAAGGCAGAGGTTTCAGTCTGGGTTGGGGGGTAGCATGACATGGGATGATTTTTCAGATGACTATGTATGCATGGGGTCTAGTTCTACTTGATTCGTTATATCATGACATGCATCAGGTAGTTTACTATGAGGGCAGAAGCATTGGAGTAGGTGTGACATTGCTTCATATTTGGGCATACAAGCACATAGTTGTGCTGAGACCTTTGGTTATTTTGGTAGGTATTCATGAGGATGAGCCCATCATCTTTAAATATAGAGTATCAATGACATTATAGCACACCGACCCAACATGTTTACCCTATTAGCGATGGGTCATTGATGACATGACCGTGTTTAGATGGAGGTCGTGGTTGTAGGTTCTTGCTTGGTATGATGACTTGTAGCAGTTATACTTTTCTTGATAGACCTACTACATCTAGGGGCGAGAGAATGCTATGATTGAGTGATATCTCCCAAACTACGTTGCGAGGAAGTTTGGGGAGGTACATGACATGCCTCTCGATGATTACATAGCTGTTTTCATGAGATCTCAGAGAGAGGTCCAGTGGGGAGTGCAAATTGACCCTGTAATGGTGGTCAATGAATTCTAACAACTAGTTGCATAGACTTGGGCATATGATTAGGGCATACCAGATGTAGGCACTATGCCAGGATATGATGCATGGTTTAGACCACCTGTACAGTTGACAAACCTAGTGGGGGGACACCCTAGAGGAAAAGATAGAGGCAAAGACCAAGATATAGGCAGGGGCAAAGGCTGATATGGAGGCAGGTAGGATGTAAAGTAGTAGAGGGGATAGGTGCTAGGGGATGGAGAGCACCCTAGGTAGGATCAGGGTCACCAGGACCTAGGATATCAGGATGGCTAGTAGGATGGACAGGTTTTGGGGGCACCACCACCTCCTCCACAACCTTAGCAGCTAGATCAATAGTTATAGGCTCAGGTACATGCTCTCACATCTGAGGTTAGTTGCATAAACAACTTCAAGCTATGACCACAAAGAGAGAAAGAGAGGTTTAGTTGCAGAAGCAAATGGACCTACAACTGGCCTAGGAGATTAGGTGGAGGCAACAACTCAAGACTGTCACGATGACATATCAAGGACAAATGATGTTTGCTTGCATGTACAAAGAGGCAGTCACAAAGGCTACATATCACAAGATGCATTATCATCGAGATGTTCCTAGAGAGATGCGGAAAACTGACTTCTTTGAGAGGAGTGGGGCACCTCCTAGGGCTAAGGATCAACCATTAGTTAGACACCTTGGGGAGTCAAGCAACCACTAGGAATAGCTGTCTCATAGACACTTTTTTATTACATTCCCGATCATTTATACTGATACACATTCATAGGCTCATTTTTTATAACCTCGTGTATATTTTACTTTTGATTGATATTGATACACACTAATTCAAATATTGTATCATGACAGTCATTTTTCGATATATATATGAGATGATTCAAATTCATGATGTGATGTTCTTTTATTTCATGCTTTATGGATGCATATGATATGATGCGATGTTATATTTATATGATGATTATGCTTATGTTGTGGATGCAATGTGATGGATGCACTCCTGTTATTAATGTTTATGTGATATGTGATGATGTAATATTTATGATATGCGATGTTTATGAGATGGATGCAATGCAATGGACGTGTTATCTTCTTTTTTAGTATCTTTGTATGATATGCTATGACATGGATGTTTATGATATGTAGAGGATATGCTTATGCAGGATGTATGGATGAATTTATTTCTTTTTTTGTACTTTTTCCATGTGATCTATGATGTCATGATGTATGTATGTGGATGTATATAGATGCATATATAGATGATGCTTATAGTATGGATGTTCTGAATGATTATGTGGATGTATATAGATGCATATATAGATGATGCTTATAGTATGGATGCCATGAATGATTATGCAATGTATTTAAGATGCTTAGAATAACAAAACTATATTATTCAAAACAACTTAAATAATAATGATGATGCAATGGATTATGTTTCCCATTATCATGATATGATGTGATGATGTGAGATATATGTATGCTGATGATATTACAGATGTAGGATGGATATATGATGATGTTTTTGTTGACCGTCATGATAACATTTTAGCCTGGAAAGAAGATAGAAGAATAAAATGACCATTGATTTTGAGATTGATTCAAAAGTCCAACAAGTCCATGATCCACCGAGACTTTATTAGATACAGTGACGAGATGGATGATTTGCTCACATCTTGGGATTGGTATTTTCTTTCATTCCTTATGTTTGATATAACACATAGACACGATGCATCCTAGTATTGAAAACTAGGATGGCGTATTTAGTGACATGGACTTTGACTCTGCAAACAGATATGATAGTTCTTGTTCACATCTTGACATATGAAAACTTCATTAGAATGTAGTTTAGAAGCTTAGAATATATTAAACCAAAGCATACACAATAGTAAACAATCTACTCCAAAAAACTTTCCTACACATAGCTAAGAAAGTATGCACCGAGATTATTTTACAAGAATACCTACAAGCACAAAAAATGAAAGATAATGATCGATGCCCCATTATTTTCTCTCTAAATTGTTTAGACATCATTGAGAGGTCCTTGGAATGGGTCAATAAGATAAATCATAAGAAAAGATCAAAGACAAATAGTTAGTGTTATTCATATCTCTTTTGAATTTAACATAGCCAAAGTGATTTCTGATGTTGATGTCCATTGTTTGAAGGATGCATCCTAGGATAGTTTATCAGATGTTTTTATTAGGACTAGGTGTGTGATAGGCCATTGATACAAACTCTACAAACTCTTTTATCTATGATTAGATAGACTTTAGACTTTGACACTTAGGTTCTCACTTTATGACTTGCTATACTTGCTTTCTATTTATTTTACCAAAGTTTGAAGATGACAATTGATTTATTATGGATGAAGGTTTATTGTGGGTCAAAGCAAAATGAGATGGATGGTTTTGGGTTTTCTATAATATTTCAATGTTTTTGGTGTTTTGAAAATGATTTGAGGTTGTTCTGATCTTTTTGAATGCTTATGTGAATGTTTTTGGTTTTTGATTATTTGAGGATGTTTAGGGTTTTCCAATGTTTTTGTGTTTTTCTAAGTTTTCAAATGTTTTTGTGTTTTTCTAAGTTTTCAAATGTTTTTATTTTTTTCTAAGTTTTGCGAATGTTTTGGGTTTTTTAGGTATTTGATCAAGAACCTAACCTAAAAGACTATCCTAGGGGTCTTAGGGGCTTATCAAAGATGAGCCTTACCTACATTATACACATAAAGACCACGTAGTTTGATTGGCTGACTTATTGATGAGATATGAATAGTTGATGGATTGCTAATTTATTATGATGGATGCCTAAAGGATTGACCTAGGTTGTCTCGGGGGAACATCAATGATGGTCTTGCCTACGTTCAAGCTTAGAGAATCGTAGTTCAAGATGGTACTGTTTTTGGATTTTTGATGTTTTAACATATTTAGGGATTTTGATGTGATTTGGATGTTTTGGATTTTAGCTGTATAGGATTTTGAATGTTTTGGAATTTTTGATTTTGCAATTATTTTTGGATTTTGATGAATGCTTTATGAATGTTTTTGGGATTTTCAATGAGATTTCCAATAATCTTAAGATATTCAAGAACCCAATCCGATCCATAATGAATTTCCCCCAGTGTTATGCAATAGACTACCTAAATATAGGCAAGACAAGCTGACCTTAGGAATATGCCAAGTAGTACTAAAGGGGATATGATACTTCACAATACCAAGCTATGATACATACGTGGATGGGTGATAAAATAAATAGGATGAATGATGCAATGCAAAGAATGATAGGATAAAGAGCCAAAGATAGATGGAGGTGCTTTATTTAGGCGAGGTGCCTATTTTCCAGGTTGTCACCAAGGTACTTTCTGAAAGCACCATCAAAGTGGTTTTCACTAGAGGATGATTGTTTTTCCTTACTGTTTTCAATCATTTTCTTATTTTTTTGGATTTTTGATCATTTTTTGATTTTTTTGTATTTTTCAAATTTACACCCTTCAAGCCTAGAGCATAAAACTTTTTAAGATGTAGACCATTGGTTGGTTCCTGTGTTGGCCTCCTACAATGATTTAACAACTAAGCCCTTAAAGCTGTGATTCAAAGATTGGACATCTAATCTGAATAGCTATCTCAATCATCATGAAGGTGCATTTAACTTGTCAACCCAGGGATTTAGACTTGAAATGGGTTAGCACAGTATGTGCACTAGGGATCCATAGTAGCCATATTCATTCTACAACTAAGAAAGACATAATGCTGAAAGTAAATTGCTTGGAAAGAAGTAATATAAGTGTTGAACATCAACCGACAACTATACTAAGCTGAAGTGCATGACAGAAATGAAAATCTAGGCAAACAAACATGAAACTACTCTATTTGCTTTGGCTGTAGGAATAGTCACATAATGGAATTCTATTGGTTGCAGGAACAAACAATTTCCAGATTTGTAACTAATTGCACAGAAAAGTAACAACTAAACTAAAAGGATGGAATGCTCACCAAGTGGGCCCCCTTGGATTAGTATCCCTTAATACAAATGTAAACTCAAATGCATGAACTTATAACTTCATTTTATTCATTAGAAAGCATGAGTACAATAGAGCATCATAACCGTATTACTGAAAAACTAAGAATGTGAGTACAACATCAGATTAATCAACTTTCTGAGAAGGAGCATTCAAATCTTATTTATAGGAGGAAAAACTAATAACTAACTACCTAGCAAGGTAGTCAACTCCAATAGATTAAGAGGATGCCACTTTAGGGAAAGCATAAAAAGTGGAAAGGAGGTTATGCATGCGTGGAATCTGGTCAAGCAAGTTTGCCTTAATGCAGATCTAGCATAACAATAGCTCCTATATTCGATCAACAAACTATTATGACCATTTACAAGGCAGTTAAAATCTTTGATTTGAACTAGGAATCTCCCTCCATTGACCTTTTTAATGATCACCTTGTTGACCTTTATGGAAAACGATCAGCTGGCAAAATCTTCCTCAATTTTGTAGGTTCTAATTATATTTGCATGACAATATTAGTACACACAACAATTGCATATCTATAACTATCTTAAAGTAACATTCATTAATACACATGCAAAATTAATATAGATAGTTCATATAGTATGTCAATGTCATTTAAAGGTTACAAAAATAAGCTTATGCCCAATGTCTATGGTTTTGAGGAAATATCATGAAAATGTCAACATCCAAGTATCAAAGTCTATGACAACTACAACAAATGGATAATAAACTCTATCAAAATTGATCCATAAACTGGACTCGTCACTCCCCCCAACCTAAGGTTTTGCTAGTCCTCCAACAGAGGAAAGGTTGTTCTTTTGCTTGGTCAGCACTCTAAAATCTGCAAGCCAGCTATCCTACATCAGTTCTTGCAATGTATGAATTAGGGTCCCAATAGAACCCTTGCTTGTTGTCCAACCTGTTCCATCTTTTCCTTTCTGTAGCTATATCATACTGATAATACCTAAAATTTGGCACAGGCCATAATAGGATAGGTGGCTAAAAAGTTAATGGAAGCCAAAATTGTCCCTTCATCCTTCCAATCCATATCTATCTATCAAATCTTTTGCATGTTGCAGAATAGTTCTACAGAGAGTGAGGCTCAACTTGTTTTAACTCATCAATTAGATTGTTCCACCTCTGTGCCAAATATCCTATTATGGATTTCCTTGTGGTTTCTGCTACCTTCTCATATTCTTTGTAAACTGCTTCTCTCATAGGTAGGATCCTATTGCTATAGCTTGGTTGATAAAGAATTTTGTGCCATTCCTTGAAAATGTCTCCTGGGTTCCTAGATTTAGCCCTAATGGGCAGGGGAGTGTTGGATTCTATTTTCCTATAAGTCCTGAACTATTGTCCCCAACTAATTTTATTATGTATCTAGGACATCAATGCCCTTAATTGGAGATCCCCAACATACAACAATGAAATCCAATCATGATCTTGGGACACAACATAATTATGCAAATATAATTCACACAACAAATTTTTTTATTTCAGGGGGAGCAATCTGATAAGCTTGGAAAAATTCAAGAGAAGTCTCAATGGAAGGATTCAAACCTGAAATGATCCTTGCTAGTTTAAAATAAATATTCCTCTCCTTCAAATACATAGCATAGACCCTTTGAGGAGTCATGCACTCTAATATCTGAGGTACTAAGGTTGCTACATTGTCCACCTTTTCCTTTAAAGTAACAATTTCCATATTCTTCTCTTCAATCTCTTCATCTCTCTTTTTAATATCCTCCTTTAGCTTGTGTTTCTCCTTTTTTCCATTCCTCTTCCCTCCTTTGTATCTCATTCCATAAGTTCATGGCTACCACGTGCATTGAAAAATCAGAGGGCTTATGTATTCCTACCAAAAAATTTCCTATCACTGATTCTTGCTCTTCATGTGGCCCCAACTGTAGGAGTTCTGATTGCTCACCCAATTCTGGCTGTAGGGGTTCTTGCTCTTGTTGTAGGAACTCTTGCTCTTGCTCATGCTGCAGAAGCTCCTGATTCTTCTCATACTCTTGATTCTCAACCTCTTCTACAATGGTAGCAAGCTCTGCCAACCTTATATTTTCCTGCTCCTCAAAAATGTCCTTTTCCTCAACGTTCACCTGCCCCATTGGGACTTCTGTGTCCTCTTGTGATGTTCCTTGAGGGATATGGCTTCTCTTTGGAGATACACCAGCGGTTGGCCCAGCTGGTCTTGATTTTCTAGGAGGGGTTTCATGTTTTTCTTTGGCTACAGGAAGAACAGTGTCAACCTTCCATTTCTTAGAGTTTGGCGCTTATTTTTCTATCGTTTGATTTTTAGCTTTTCCCTTCCTCATTTCTGCTTCTTTCTTTTGTGCCCTAGTTCCAATTAAGGTTTGAAGAGGGACATCATCATCAGAGTCTGAAGAAGAACTAGCTTTGTCTAAATGTTCTGCCTCAGAAGAACTAATCTCTATATTTTGCTCAGTTATAGGAGGGTTTACACTAGGGCTTGTGCTACAAGTTGAGGGTCCAGGAGTGGCTTCAACAAAAATCACTCTCCTACTAGCCCTACAAGGTTGAGGCAAAGCCCTATGTCGAAAATGCTCATGTCTAAATTGATCAATATTTAAGAATTCTTCCCAATTCATATCAGATACATCATATAGAGACTTCTCTACTAATAATTTGATTAGACAATGGTGGGAAGCAAAATTATCCCCACCTTTTTGGGTTCCAGCCACCATGATTGAAAGGAGATAATATAACACGTTTGGCACGTTCATTCTTCTCCCATGCCTCATATGATTTAGGAGTTTTAAGTGCACAAAATGTAGGTTTGATTGGTGGCCTTTACAAGTGATGTACTTCAAAATGTGGAAAACTACTTGCCTCCACAACTTAGGCAGAGAGGTTCTCTTTGCACCTTGCTTGTCCACATGCAATGGAGGATCGCCGGGTTCTATAAATTCAGCCGTAGCTAACCTTGTGTCTCTGGTAGCAGGGTAATGTTCACCATTGACAGAAAATATTGTAACTTCTGCAATCCTCTCTTCAGTAGTTATTACCTCCAACCCTTTTACCATGGCCTTTCCTTCCAACAATGTCTGCGCAAATTCCAACACAACATCTTCATTATAGCCATTTAGCTTCAGGAAATAATCTAACCACCTGCAATTTATGAACTCGTCCTGGGAAGGTGCATCCTGCAACACAACATCATGAACCATGGGTTCATTTTGAATTCATCCACCTCCCATTGCTTGGCTATCTACAATTAAGCAAGCACTCTGCAAGGTTTTCCTTCCTGTAATCTTTATCTGGAAGCCAAATTTCTCCTTCCTACAACACTGCTAAATTCCCAATGCCAATGCCATATGAATTTTACCTTTTTGGTGACTTTGGATTATGATAGGGGAAATAAAGGCAGTAAAGGATAATAAATGAAGGATACGATCAAGAAAAATGGCGGCGGTTGATGTTATTTCAGATATGTGAGCCCTCATCTCACTCAGGATTCAAACTAGCTCAATTTAAATTTTGCTGACATGGACCAACATGGACTGACACGTGTAAATGTTATTCACACTTCTGCCCCAACCTAAATTTGAGCATGTGTACTCACATGCGAGGTAGTAATGGTGATTTAACAGGGGTAGGGAATAATTACATGCTATGGAGAACATCTACATTAATGTACATTAATTAAATGAATGTACTAAAAGATAATTAAGATGTAACAAATTGATGTGCATGTACCTAAATTCGTGGAATATTTGTTGCAAAAAATATTGAGAAAGTACCGGTCACCTTTTAAGAAGTTAGTTGAGTAATTAATGAAAGTGAAGTGGAATGAAGTAAAGTGAGATGGATGGTCGGATGGGTGAATGAATTAGGAAGTGGAATCCCACAAAAGTGGAAGTCTTTATTATGAAAATTTACATACCTTGGTTAGCCAAAAGGAGGGACACTAGGTTCACTTCCTTCGGCTGCAGGAAGTTCGGGTGTTGCATGTTGAGTGAATTGCTGCAAGAATTCCTCCTTGGAAGTTGGCTTGTGATACAACTTGAGGTGATGACCATTGATAAGCGGCTTAAATCTCATAGGGTCAATGGTAGTGAGCTGAAAAACTACATTGGGAAATACTTCAACAACATCATATGGTCCTAGCCACCTTGTTTGCAGCTTACCAACATTATCCTGATATCTAGAGTCATAAAGGAGTGCCCAGTCACTTGGCTGGAATTTATTGTCCTTTATGAATTTGTCATGCCACTTTATTCTCTGATTCTACCCTACCTCTGTGTGATGCAAGGCTTTCTTTCTCATCTCATCCAAATTATTCAACTGCATAATTCTGTCTTTTTGTGCCTCAAAGATATCCATCCCTAAGTCTAGTGTAGTCCTAAGAGTCTTATGCTCAAATTCAATGGGCATCATAGTTGTATTTCCATACAAAAAATCAAAAGGAGTGAAGCCTGTGGTTGTTTTCCAAGTAGTCCTATAGGCCCAAATAGCTTCTGGTAGCCTATTTTCCCAATCCTTCCTATGGATAGCCACTGTTTTGGTCAAAATGGCTTCAATTTCCCTGTTGGTCACCTCAACTTGGCTATTAGCCTAAGGGTGATAAGGAGTAGACTTCTTATGCATTATGTTGTATTCATTGACCAGTGTTGTATCAAGGGTTGAGGTGAATTGATCCCCTTGATTAGTCACTATCTCTCTTGGAACCCCATACTGTGTGAAGATTTCCTCATAAAGAAATTCTACAACATTATTATCTCTTGCATGCTTCATGGCTTTAACTTCTACCCACTTGGTTACATAATCAGTGCAAACTAGGATACATAATTTACCATTTGATGGAGGATCAATGGGTCCTACAAAATTCGATCCCCATTTATCAAATGGAGTGATTACTACCTGGGGTAAAGGGGCATCTCATCAGATTTGGTTGGTTGGCCCATCCTCTTGCATCTATCACACTTCCTTGTATATTTCCCTACATCCTTGTGGAGTGTGGGATAGTAATATCCTATGTTCAAAATATTCATTGCTATCCTCTTGGATGAAAAATTCCCTCCACAGGTTTCAATGTGACACGCATGCAATATATCATATGTCTCATCTTCCCTCAAAAATATCCTCATGACATGGTCTAGTCCAGTGTAGAACAAGCATCCTGTAATCCATGAGAAAGGAAAAGTTTTCTCAATGATCACCCTCCTCTCTTTTGGAGATAAAGGAAAAAAATTTCAATGAGAACCCTCCTCTCTAATGTAGTCAGCCTTGAAAGAAAGTCTGCAACAACATTAGCTTTCCCTAGTTTATCAACAATGGTTATGTCAAACTCCTGCATTAGCAACAACCATATTGCTAGCCTGTCTGAGATCAGGGGCTTATTCATGAGGTACCTAATGGCTACATGGTCTGTGTGCACAAAGATCTAATAACTTGTTATGTAGTGCCTGAATTTGTTAAGGGCATATACCACTCCCAACATTTCCTTTTTTGTCATCGTATAGTTGAATTTAGCTCCTTGCAAGTTTTTGCTAACAAAATAAATAACATTCTCAATTGCTACTTATTTCTATCCTAAGAATGATCCTATAGCATAGTCTGATGCATTTGTAAGAAAGTGGAAATGAATCTCCCAATTGGTACCTTTGAGTACATGAGCATGAGTTAAAGCTGCTTTCAAGTCAAAGAATGCCTTATCACAGTCTTCTGTCCATTGGAATTCAACATCTTTAGTTAGGATATTGTACAATGGTGTTGCCATTTTACTGAAATGTTTGATGAAATTCCTATAGTAACTTGCATGTCCCAAGAAACTCCTAACATCTTTTTGTTTTGCAGGTATAGGCAGATTGGTGATCACCTCAATCTTGGTAGGATCTACTTGAATTCCTTGGTGAGAGATATAGTAGCCAAGGACTACACCTTCCTACATCATCATGAAGCACTTTTCACTGTTTAAAGATAGATTATGGTCTTCACATCTTTGTAAGACTCTCCTGAGATTTTCCAATGCTTCATTGAAATCAACACCGTAGGTAGTAAAATCATCCATATAAGTTTTCATGCAATCATGGGAGATATCTAAAAAATATGCTAATGACTATCCTCTGAAAAGTTGCAGGTGCATTGCATAAGCCGAATGGAAGTACTGAGTAGGCATAGGTCCCCCATGGATAGGTAAAGGTGGTCTTCTCCTGGTCCTTAGGTGCAATTTGGATCTGATTATAGCCGCTGAAACCATCTAGAAAAGAGAAATACTGCTTGCCTACAATGGAATCCGACACTTGATCTATGAAAGGAAGGGGAAAATGGCCCTTTTTGGTGGAAACATTGAGTTCCCTGTAATAAACACAAACTCTCCACTTCTCTCCTTTTTTGGGTACAATCACCAATGGAGACACCCACTGGCTATCTGAAATGGGGTAGATAAATCTTGCATCTAGCAATTTCTGTAGTTCCCCTTTTACAATTTATCTCAATGCAGGGTTAATTCTTCTTTGTGGTTACCTCATTGGTGTACAATCATCTCCGGTGTATATCCTATGGGTGCAGAGCTTAGGATCTAATCCCTTCATATCATGATAGTCCCATACAAATGCATATTGGTGGATCTTCAGTAAATTTTTCAATCACAACTGTTGATCTTCACTCAACTTGTTGTTAATATTTAGATATATCCCTCCTGACACTTGGACTTGTGTAGTTAACTCTATCATAGCTGCTTCACTAATGCTTGGTACCTTGAGTTCATGTGGCAACAATGTATGAGACATATCTATTGCTGTAGGAAGTTCCGCTGCAAGAAGAGTAGGAAAAAGTGTCTTTACTAGATCACCAGAACCAGATTCATAAGAGGATGAATCTTCCTAACAATTGTTTTGAATTATGTTAGACAATATTTCATCTTCTTCCTGAAGCTACATGAAATAACTTTTTCTTAATATCATAAGCTATGCCACATAATTGACTTCCTCGGCCTCTTCACCAACATGTGGCCATTGGGGTTACCCATATCATGGGATGGCTGAGCAGGAGGGTAGAGAACAATATTTTTGGTGCTCTTTCCATCAGAAATGGTCATGTATCCTGTTTGACATCCAATATAGGCATCTGTTGTTGCTAACCATGGCCTTCCTAGAATAATGGGGTACCTACCTAGTGTAGCTTTAGGAGAAAGAGTCATGAAATCTGCTGGGTACTCGCAAGAGTATAGAGTTACCACAAGATCCTCCACTATACCATCAGGTTTAACAGTGGAACTATCAACAAGCTGCAATACAATAGGAGCAGGTCTCATGCTTGCAAAATTTAGTTGTTGCAGGATATCCTTGGTCATTACATTTATTGTTGCTCCCAAGTCAATCAGAGCATTCTTTATTTGGATCCCTTATAACAACTCCTACCACAGGACTACTTGGGTTAGTATATTTGGGAACAATCACTTTCCCAAGCATGATGTCATCCAACTGTCCAACCACATGAACCGTAGTGGGGTCTTTCTTTTTCCTACCTAGCTTCTTGAGGCATGCTTTGTTAATTGTTTTTCCATATATGGGAACATCTTTGATGGCCTAAAATAGAGGTATCTTGACACATATATGCTTCAACTGATCTAGAATGTCAAAGGTTGTTTCCTCCTCTTCCTTTTGTTTAGAAATTTCCAACCTCTGAGGAAATGGTGGTTCTTGTTCAGTCTGCTGGATTGGGACTGGTTTAGGATTTTTAGGTGCACTTGGCTAAATGGGGAAATTCATATGCTCCTCTTCTTCTACAGGAAGCTCAGTGATAATGGGTGTGGAAGGAGCTAGAAAAGTAGTTCCTGAATGCAAGTGGATTCACTTACACTCATAGCATATGCAGGAAATTGATTTGGATTAGTGAAGTATACTGGTTCCTGCTGTTGTGGTCTATTATTTGGGTTAGGTGTGGGATGGGCTGGTAGTTGAGTAGGTCTAGGTGTGGTTGAAATTGAACTAGTAGGATGAGGCATTATAATAGGTTGTTGGGGCTGAGAAGGTGGCTGCATGTAACTGGTTGTTTGGTTTGGCCATTGTTGTCCCCCCCTCCATTGAGATGTTTGCTACCAGTTTCCTGGGGGTGGCTGCCAATTTCCCTTAAACTTCTACCAATTCCCCAGAGGTTTCTGCCACTGGGGTAGAGAGTTTTGGTGATTGGTCCAAATATTTGGAGGGTTATTCCAAGGTTGTGGTGGATATCCTCCATAATTGGATGGATATGGGGGTTGCCATTGGTTACCATATGCATAATAATTAAAATAAGGCCCAACAAAGGATAATGGATTTGGTGGCATACCTTGTCTTGGAGACCATGGCCTTCTTTGTGCAATGTAGTAGACTTGATCATCATCACCCTGGATTGGCTTGAACTCAGGTGGGATCTTCTTACTATCAATGTTATCTACTATTTTACATCTGCAGTCCTTCTTCTTTGCTTGAAGTGTAGCCAGTTGAGTAGCCAAATTGTTTATGATGTCTTGCTTGAAGTCTACCAACAAGTGAGTAATCCCCATCCTTGAAAATCCATTGGTATATGACTTACCCATAGAGGATTGGTAATCTCTCCCTTTTTTTGAGGCTTCCCTAGAATAATTCTAACATATCTTCTTGATATCCTCTCCCAAGGAACTTGGGTGCTATCTCCTCCTCCCATCAGGTCCAAGGCATCAATGTAACTGTCATTAATTCCTCTTAGAAAAAAATAGCTTTTGTGATTCTTCATTGAGTGTATGGTGTGGAGATTTCTGTAGGTAGAACAAAAACCTTGAAATGTAATCCTCCAGGCTATCATCTTCCTTTTGCTGCATCCTAAAAATGTCATCTCCCCTCATGTCACTACCCCTACAATATTCCTTGTACTTCTCAAGGAACTTTGTCTTCATGTTATCCCAAGTCTCCATAGTATTTCTTCCTAGGCTTATAAACCATCTTAATGCAGCCTCTTTCAAGGTGGTACGAAATATCTTAAGCCTATGAGCATCAGTGGTATAGTCATAGCTTCTGCAGAGAATATCAAACTTAAACAAGAAAGTATCAGAATCTTCTGTGACAAGTCCATAAAACTTAGGAAGGATTGAAGCAAGGATATTTTTTAGGTTTTCAACTTCATTTTGATGAGCAATGGGGAAAGGAAAAGATGGTTGGTTAGGTTTGTTTCTATTTGCGTCACCCATGCTTGCCTGATGGAGATTCAAAGCAAAGGGATTCTCAATATGATTTTGGTCTTCAGAGGAAATTTCAGAACTGGTTAGATCAGGAAATGCATCAACAAAGGGGTGTGGCTCTTCTTCTTCTTTGTCTCTTGGTAGATTCTGATGCTCAACTAGTTGGAATGGATTAGGGTTATTAGGAAGGAATCTCCCATGAGCATCTCTCCTCCTTCCTCTATGCATACAATATCAACTCAATATCAGCCAACTCACACAAAGAATTGGAAAAAAATTAGTAGATCATTACTTTCCTAAATGAGGGGTATACTAAGAACAAACTTGCAAAAAAACTACAACAAGAAAGAAATAACCAATGACTCCAAAGAACTCCCTAGTTTGACACCATCCCCGACAACGACTCCAACAATGTTGGCCTCCTACAATGATTTAACTTGTCAACCCAGAGACATAGACTTGAAATGGGTCAACCCAGGGACGTAGAATTGAAATGGGTCAACACAAAATGTTGGCCTCAATCATCATGAAGGTGCATTTAACTTGTCAACCCAGGGACGTAGACTTGAAATGGGTCAACACAATATGTGCACTAGGAATCTATAGTAGCCATCTTCATTCTACAACTAAGAAAGACATAATGCTAAAAGTAAATTGCTTGGAAAGAAGTAATATAAGTGTTGAACATCAACCAACAACTATACTAAGCTGAAGTGCATGACAAAAATGAAAATCTAGGCAAATAGACAGGAAACTACCCTATCTGCTTTGGCTGCAGGAACAGTCACATAATGAAATTCTAGTGGCTACAGGAACATATAGTTTCCAAATTTGTAACTAATTGCACATAAAAGTAACAACTAACCTAAAAGGATGGAATTCTCACCAAGTGGGCCCCTTGGATGAGTATCCCTTAAGAGAAATGTAAACTCAGATGCACAAACTTATAACTTCATTTTATTCATTGGAAAGCATGAGTACAATAGAGCAACATAACGGTATTACTGAAAAAATAAGAATGTGAGTACAACATTAGATTAATCAACTTTATGAGAAAGAGCATTTGAGTCTTATTTATAGGAGGAAAACTACTAACTAACTACCTAGCAAGGTGGTCAACTCCAACAGATTAGGAGGACGCCACTTTAAGGAAAGCGTAAAAAGTGGAAAGGAGGTTATGCATGCGTGGAATCTGGTCAAGCAAGTTTTCCTTAACGCCAATCTAGCATAGCAATAGCTCCTATATTCACTCAACAAACTATTATGACCATTTACAAGGCAGTTAAAATCTTTGATTTGAACTAGGAATCTCCCTCCATTGAGAGCCTTCCCTCCATTAACCTTTTGAATGATCACCTTGTTGACCTTTATGGAAAACGACCAGCTGGCAGAATCTTCCTCAATTTTGTAGGTTCTAATTATATTTGCATGACAACATTATTACACACAACAATTGCATATCTATAACTATCTTAAAGTAACATTCATTAATCCACATGTAAAATTAACATAGATAGTTCATATAGCATGTCAATGTCATTTAAAGGTTACAAAAATAAGCTTATGCCCAATGTGTATTGTTTTGAGGAAATATCAGGAAAATGTCAGCATCCAAGTATCAAAGTCTATGACAACTACAACAAATGGATAATAAACTCTATCAAAATTGAGCCATAAACTGGACTCATCATCTTGCAAGGTTTCACCTTCATGTGTTGATATTTGGTATGCTCTTAATTCATAGCTTGTTGTGACAACAAATGGACCTAACTAGTTATGTTCAAACTTGCCTTTACTATCCTGATCTAGAAGATTTTTCTGATTCTGCTTGAGAACAAGATCCCATAACTTGAAAGACTGACTCTTGATCTTCTTTTTATAGCTCCATTTTAGTCGGTTTTGGTATACTTGCAAATGATTAAGGGCGTCAAGATGATGCTCATATAAGAATTCTAACTCATTTAGCTGAGATACTCTGTACTCTTCATTAGTGATCAGATTTTCCAATGACACTCACAGCGAGGGAAGTTCGATCTCAATAGGTAGCCGTAGACCAAGGAGAATAGGGTTGCACTTGTAGGTGTATGGATACTGGTTTGATAGGCCCAAAGGGTGGGATTTAACTATAGATGCTAGTCATAGACAACTTCATTGACCGTTTTCTTTAGGATTTTCAGAATGGTCTTGTTTGTAGCCTCAACTTGACTATTGCCCTGAGGGTAATACAGGGTGGAGAATCGATGTTGGATGTTAAATTGTTGGTATAGATCTTTCACATTCTAATTATTGTAGGGTGTTCTGTTATCGGAAATAAGGGCTTGCAAAACACCTTAATGATAGACAAGGTTATTTAGGATAAATTTGATAATTTGCTTCTCTGTTATGTAGGTCATAGGAATGGATTCTACCCACTTGGTAAAGTATTCATAGGAATGGATTCTACCCACTTGGTAAAGTATTCAGTGGTTGCTATGATGAACTTGTGGTCATTAGATGAGGTGGGAATAATAATTCCTATGAGGTCAAGTCCCCACTGCGAGAAAGGCCAAGGTGTGACCATTGGTTGTAACTCCTGAGTTGGAGCATGAATAAGATCTCCATGTTGTTGATACTAGACACACTTCTGCACATACTGATGGGCTTCTCTTTCCATGGTTGGCCAGTAATACCCTGTCCTTAATATTTTCTTAGCTAAAGTCATACCACTAGAACAAGAACCACATATTCCATCATGTACTTATGTTAAGGCGGTCAAGGCTTCCTCTTGGTTGAGACATCATAGTAATGTCCCTTTGATGCTTCTGCGGTAAAGGGTATCACTTAGGATCACAAATTAGGATGCATTTTTAATAAAGGTCTTCTTAAAGTTGGAGGTGATATCAACTAGGAGGGTTCCTCTGCTAAGGTAGGTGAATATATCATGATATCACGGGGAACCAAGAGCAACGATTACACACGCAAACTCAGAGTCTAGGATTTTAAAAGCTGGTACAAGAAGTTTTTCTACCAAGAATTCACATTGAAGGACATTGTGCGACATATCTAACAATGACCCAATTGTTTCCATAACATTCACTGCCTGATTGTTCATGCGAGGAATATGCTCAAAGTTATTGTTGTCACCTAGAAATGCACCCTATGCAAAGTTGTAAAACTGAGCTTTCTAGTGAAACATTGGATCCCTCCAAGGCTGTGGGTCACTTGAGATTGGAGTGAACCTCCGGAGAAGGCCGGATTCCTTTGGGTATCACCTAAACTATTGATCTTTGTGAGGTAAAGGGAGAAGAAGTGCATACAAAATGAAACTATACTAAACTATTCCTATGGTGATACACCGAGTTGATAAGAAATCAGGAAATGAAAACAAGATGCATACACACTGAGGAAACTAGACTGCAACTGTTTTACTTACTCAACATAACCCCATTAAACTTATACATCACTCTTGATAGGTTTGATCTACATACATATCTCAAGAAGGAAGAAACAAACTTCATAGCTTTGTGGTATGAATACAGATTTAGAAAAACACTGTTAAAGAAATACATACATAAGCTAACATACATAAATGAGAGTGGTAAGAGCATTAGTACTTGTTTTCAAGGTGAACTCTATTTTGCATTCCGGATTTCAGTTGGGTTACAAAGTATACATCAGATAAGAAAGGGTAGATAAAAACCACTATCTCTTTTGGATGCATAGTTCGAACTCTTTACAAAAAGGAAAAAAATGCCTTATATATACCAGTGTGTCGGCCCCTTGGGGCTCACAAAAATATTGGTCTCAAAAAAAATATATCCTAAGATCTTTTGATTGAATTAAATGTTGCACCCCTGTGTGTCCTTGCTGTGTGTGTCGGTGAAGAGCTATTGCCTGGAGAAACCCCTTAGAGCTTTTGCTGCATTAATCCTTCTATCTTCGTGTCCCCTTGAACCCCCTCAGTCGAGCTGCTTTGAATGCACCCTCTGAATATCAAACTGATTCATCATTTTATCCTCAGATCAACTCCACATCACTTATGTTTTGTTGCTCTCATCCACATGGGAAGTCAAATGGTCAAATTGTCAATAGTTCGCATTTGGCTCCTTTAGATTGGTCGAGTACACTCCACGTAGACTTCTGGGCAGTCAAAAGCTTCTCCTGTTGAATCGCATGTCAGTGAGACACTAATCGTGTCTCCCCGGTGCGATTAAATATTCCTGTAACCGTTGGCATAACATGAAACTATCGTTGAGAGCTCTTAGCGAGCCCAAAAATTCATACCGATATCGCCTCTGTGGTCGCCAAGACAATCGTTATCGGAGAGACCTCTTACCGAGCTCCCTCTCCTTTGCCGAGATCTCCTTGTCTTTCGCTATGACTCCCACCGGTTAGGAAGACATCTCCCCGAGCTCCTATTTCTTCGACAAGACCATCGGCTTTCGGCAAGACCTTGCGTCGAGCTTCAAATCTTTTGGAGAGCCCATCTTGTTATCGGCAAGACCCTTTGGTGTCGGCAAGACATCTTGTCGATCTTCATTCCTTATACCGAAGCCACACCCCTTCGGTGAGACTTCAGTTGGTTGCAGGACCTTATGCCTAATGCTTTGTCTTTCAGCGAGTTCCTTTTCTTGTCGGGGAGACAACCTTACTTTGGAAAGACCCCTTGCCGAAGTCCTTTTCTCAGCGAGGCCTTTTTGTTGTCGGCGAGACTCCTGCCGAAGGAAAACATATCAAGGCCCCCCACTCAATCGGCGAGACTAAATGTCTTTGCCGAGACATTATGGTGAAGGCACCAACCTTGGCCGAGACCACAAGCAAGTCGGGGAGACCTACGACGATACCTTTCATACCTCTTTGATGAGACCTCTGGTCATTGGCGAAACATTGGGGCGATATCACTTACTCTCGGCGAGGCCTTGGCCAGTCGTCGAGACATCTTGGCGACTTTCTTCCTTTTGGCGAACTGCTTCCCATCAGGGTGACTCTCTGCTTTCGGCGAGACTTCCTACCGAGCTCCTCATGTTACACCGAAGGCACCAAGCATGTCGGCGTGACCTTTAGTTGTCGATGAGACCTCCCGCCGAGCTCTCTTTCCTTTGCTGACATTGCCTCATTTTAGCGAGACCTCCTGCCGATCGGTAAAACCTTTTGGTGAAGAGACCAAACTTTGCCGAGATCTCGTCACTGTCGCCAAAACATTTCGGGGTCGTCGAGACCTCTTGGCGAGCCCAAATTGCCATGCCGAAGACTTCAACATAAAGCGTTGTCGGCGAGACATGTTAGTTTTGCTAGGACCTTTCACCGAGCGCTATAGGTTATCTGAAGCCCGTCGTCGCCATGAGTCTCCCTAATTGACGATTGAATGGCCTATCGGCCAAAGAATTCCACGCGATAAGAGGTCATGCTAAACACTTTTTTGTCACAATGATAGGCTCTTTAGTGAAAATGTTCGGCAAGATGGAAACCTAGGTCACAACGACCTGTTCAAAGCAGAATGTATCAAAGTTGCTAGTCGGCCAGACAGTGAAGATGTCATACCGACCTGGCTCTAATGGAGGCTTGAGCCTATAATTATTGAGGCATATTTCCAACAAAACAGTTATATCAATGAAAAATTCCTTAAGAATTTCTCCCATCTTCTAAGGAGCGAGCTTATCATCCTTAGTTTGGTAGTTGTCATTGACTTGATTGACAACTAGCTATGAGTCCCCATAGACTTTCAAACTATTGTATTTTCCACTGCACTGCTATCCTTAGACTTGTTATTAGGGCTTCATACTCCACAATATTGTTAGTACATGGAAATGATAGCCAGTATGACTTTGGGATGCAATCACCTTGAGGGGTGATAAAAAGAATACTTGCCCTTGATCCATGTTGATTAAATGATCCATCAAAATACATTTTCCACTGATCTGCTGTATTGACAAGGAACAATAATTCATTAGGAAATTTGGATATCAAAGGGTTCTCTTCATAGATAGGTGCCTCTACCAAGTGGTATATGATCACTTGTCCTTTGATTTCCTTGTGCTCCACATACTCTATGTCAAATTCAGTTAATATCATTACACACTTGGAAATTCGCCCAGTGAGAGTGTAATGCTCGATAGATGATGTTCTTTAAACCACATAATTAGCCAATCTTATTACATTCCAAGTATATTAAAAGTAAAAGATAGATATATAAAGATCTTTCCATAATTGCACAAAAGGAATATTCAGTAATAAATGTCATTCCATGTATGCAAAAGAAGTAAATTCCATTTACAAGGATCATTGCAATGATACATATGTAAATGTCATTTGCATATCAATGATTTTTCATAAATTCATTCAAGTTTCAATTACATCAATATCTTTCCAACAATACATCTATTTCAATGTTACATCAAAACTTTCAAATAGAATTACATTAACAAGTGGGCTATACAAGCCATTCAAAATAATACATGAATACATTTATAGCATATAAACCTCTAAACCTCAACCATCGTGACACCACTAGTCTTCTTGCAAGCTGGGGCCAAGAGTTTGATTAAGGTGCCTTTTCCGCCCAACCACGAAGTACATGACTTCCCTAGGTTTCTCCCTAACTCGAAGAAATCCCCGGCCCTGCATGAGGAGCCTAGCAACCTGAAACAACAACGCAAGAGGGAACTCTCGATGCACGCCTGATGCCTATATGCATTCCTAACATGAGAATCGCATATTTCTTGCAAATAGGAGGTGGTAGAGACCTATATTCATTTAGTTCTAGGCTTTTAATTCCATCTATTTCAATGGTGCAAGTGCTTGGCCAAGCATAATTAAAATAAATGATAGTTTTAGAAAAGGTAAAACTACCGTCTCTATGGGTCCACCTTTGGCATCCTGTCCCAGACGTTTCTCAAAAATACAGTAAATAATGCATTTTCGATCTAAGTACACATTCAATTTTACACATTGCTAATTCCAAAGAAATTTTATCATTCTTCAATGTTCACACAAAGATTCTCAAAAATAGCTTTCATGCATGCATTCAGTAAATGAGGTTTTCTTGTACAATTTCAAGTGAGTTTACAATGCAAAATAAATTTAGTCCCAATTCTATTTTCTAAATTAGTTTGTTCAAAGTAAATAATTTTGATAGTTTCAGAGAAGGAAGAAAACTACTCTTACCGGAAAATTCACTAGTTTTAAATGCATTTTCTATAGAGTACATTTGCTAAAAAAAATCATCTTCAGCGCTTAATATAGTCTTATGTATACTTTTCTAAGTTTTGCAATGATGTTTGGTGTTTCATAGTGCACCACTATTCAGAAAGAAAAACAAACAGTTTAAGAAAAGAAAAGCAACGTAGATTTTAGATTGGTAAATGAATACATGTAGCCTATTAAACTTGGACTGCTTTAAATGTGTTTATTCTGCATCTCTCTCTAAGTTTTAGTTTTTAATATATAATCTCGAACACCATGATGTGCTTTTAGTGTGTTACCAATGACAGTAGGTAAATGTTTCTATAATGATCAGAGATATATCTATATATGTGTACTTACATTTGTATATTTATATATAGAAATATATTTATATCAGTATATTTACATATGTATCATATTATTGTTAATGGGAAAATGTTTTCTGGAATGTTCAAAAATATATATTTATTTCAGTATGTTTATATTAGTATCATAATAAATTTATAAAAGAACATGCTGTGAACATATACTCAATGTTGAGAAATTCTATATAATACCCATGAAAATGAGTAATTGTTTCCATAATTGTTCATATATATATATATATATATTTGTATATTTATCTCAGTATATGCAAATGTAATATATATATATATATATAATCCACAATAAACAATCTGGCACAAGATTTGTTCAGGAATTCACTAGAAAGAATGTTGTTTTCAGAATAAAATATAGAGCAACGAAATTATCTTTAAAAATTAGAAAGTATTTTGAAACGAAAGTACATATTTCACCATAATATTTTGCAAAACAAACATAGAGTTTTGCATAGCCAATTCTTTGCACACACAACAAATTTCTCCCCTTTTTATTTGGAAACTTAAAACAATAAAAGAGAATTATGAAGAACCTAGATAATTCGTTGACAGCTGAAGGAGCCTCCTTGCCACTTCCTCTTCTTATTTTCTCTGAGATTTCCTTCCTGCAAGGCTGTCCTCTTCTCCCTTCTTTTCTTTTGTTCTTTTTTTTTCTAATCTATTGAAACTAAAAACAAAATCCCAAAATACTATCTGGAAGCCATGTAGAAATCCAGTTGCAGAGCAACTCCCGAATACTTCAAGAAAAGTTTTTCAAGAACCGTTACCTTCTCGGGAACTCTTTTCCTTTTTTTATTTTAAAATGCTTTTTCCTTTCCATTTTCTACCCTAATCTTGAAAATGGATTTTTAAAATAAGAATAATATTCAATTTAATTGCATGTAAATCCCATTTTGAAAATATTTACCCAATAATAAAAATAAATGTTTTATAACTAATGGTTAATTTATTAACTCAAAGATTAACACAAAATAAAAGAAGAGTAGAATGCATAAGCATCAAATTTTTTAATTAAGTATATTTAATATTTAATTCCTTTACTTTATCATGCTTATATTTAATTTAACTAATCATTAATGGTATATTTACTTTACCTTATCTCTCTTGTCTCGGTCTTTGTACCCTAATCTCTCCTCAACTTCTCACCTCTCTTCCTTTTAAGCAAATTAGGTCTGCATGTAACCTTTTTCTCATCTCCTTAGCTCTTTATCATCCTGATGATGGATCACTAAGTGTGATCCAAAACGTTGATGAAAAAAAAAAAAACTTAAACACAATCAAAAATCCAAAAATCACAAAATCTTCAACATGATGGATTGTGGAAATCTCATAGCATTAATTATTTGCAAATAATCAAATAGTCATACAAAAATTATCATTCTTAAATGCATTCTATATGAATCTAAGTGTATGTGTGTGATCGAGAGGTCTTCCTGCTTTGTCCTGTCAAGAAGCTAACCTCCTCTCCTTAATCACACCCTTGGTCTTCGACCTCCTGCAACTCAAGTGCACTCAGGAACACAACAATAATTGTATTAGTATCCCATAAAGATATAAATCAAAACAATATAATACTCTGATTTAAGTATTTCTATTCTATCATATTTTGCTTCATCCTCAAGTAAAACACATTCATTACTAAACAACTTTTCAAAGTAAACACTTTCATATTTCTTCACACCAAAGCACCATGGTATTTATTATTATTCTACCACACACATTAGTTCATCCACATAAAGTAAAAGCAAGGAGCATCACAATTTGAGATGTGACATCCTTCCCCACTTGGAAGAGACATCATCTCGATGTCTTATTACAAATCCACACAACAAAATCTGTAACATCAGTGTATCATAAGTCTCTAAATGCAAGAAAAGGAAAACATGCTAAGATCTCAAGTGAGGAAAAGCTCTATCAATGTCCTCTGCATTCTCCTAGGTGGCGTTATCCACCGAGTACTGGTCCTACTGGACCCTGTACTCCACAATATCATGGTTCAACAACTTAATGTTGTGCTCTTCCAAAATCCTAGTGGGCTCCGCTAGCACCACCCCTGGATCCTGCTAAGTATACCAGTCATGCACACCACACATATGGTATTACTACCATCCAATTATATCCAAGTAACAAATAACATCACATCATTCAAGCATAAGAATTTACTCACTTACATTAGTATAAGTATAGAGAACATTTCTCGTTCAAGTATAAATATCAGTATAGTTAAGGCAAAAATTTCTATGTTATGAGTACAATTACCCATACAGATGTGTCATTGCATAGAGCATGAGAAGTGAATTATTGCACAAGCATCATTCTCATATAATACACATGTAAGTACCTTTACTAAAAATAATCAAGCATACATGACTCACCCTATCAATCATTCATACCTTGTTTGCAAGACAAATCGAGAAAACTTATCTAATCATCCTTACCAGTGAAGGCCCTTAAGTCATTTCAACTTTTCATTCTTCAAAAATCTCATGGATTCTACTAGATCCATATCTTCAACCATCAACTGGCCCAAAGCCTGGTACCGTTATGAACAACCTTGCCTTTAAAACATCCCTTCTTAGGTTTCTGGCCTTCGAGAAGGCTCAACCAATATTATCTATTATTATCCACCTTATTTACTTCACATATAAATTACAAAATAATAAAAAAACTGCAAAGGTGCTCCAACGAGGTCCAAACAAACCATCGTGCACACCGACTATTCTGAGACTAGGGCACTTGCAATCCATTCCTTTGACAATTCTGATTTTTGAACTTTCTCTTCTTATATTTAGTGCCCTTCATCTTACTTTGAATTATATTTCATTTATTTCATCTTTTCCATCTTACTTATTATGTATTCCTTAATCAATCCATATTTTACTTCCATTACTAACTATTGGTTTATTCTAGTTTAGAACACCTTTCAGTAACTTCCTTATCCATTTTTTTTTTTTTAACAACACGCTCTATATATCAAACTTTAATCAACACTTCCAATCATACCTTTTTCTTCTCATTCCACACTATTCTTCTTGTCTCAAGGGTTTCTTCTCCCTTTCAACTTCCATTACTATTATATTGTCTTTTTAGTCTTTCATTCTTCCATTCAAACTTTGCGTTATTACAACTTCCCACATTCTATTATTTAATACATAGTTATGAGGAATTTTCCTTCCCATGACCTTATCCATTCTAAAATATCTACTTTTAATCTAGCAGTACATGTTGGCAAAGTATTTCTTTGCTCTACCTTTTCACCACCTGCAACATCTCTCTACTTGCCATTTGTGTTCCACGACATCCACCTTAACTGAAGTTCACCACACAATTACTTTGCTTTCCCAACTAACATTTTCCTACCACTACCTGTTATTTCAACATACACAAAACAAGTTTTCCTCAAAACTCATGGATTATAATTAGGATTCAGCCTTAAATCATGTTCTCAAATTCCCTTTGTACTATCTAGACATGACGTCCTCCCAAATAATAATACCAACAAGATATTCAAATTAATAGATCCATAGCAACACCAGTTTTTTCAAAACTTTTCAGACATTTCTGAATTAAACATTTGTATCGGACAACATATCAAGGAATTCAATCAATCATAATTCTATTAACATACACCCCAGGAACTGAAGCATTCTCTATATTATACTCCCTCATACAATCTATCAGAGGTCCATCATGGACACGATAGGGCACATAACATGAAACTTGACCAGCAATTTAAAACATTCAAGCATAGCCACCATTTATAAAAGTAAATCAAATCCAAGGAAAAGAAAAATCAATTTCAACAATAACGCATAAAATGTGCACAATTTCAACAATAATTACACATGACCATAATGGTCACCAGATAAATAAGTATCAAAAAATTTGATGGCTATTCTTACTCATGCACATAAATAAGAATTCAACGTTGGCCTTCACAACATTCGGTAAATTGAATAAAAGCAATAAAATAAAATAAAAATATCAAATTTCTCAAGTTACATATCACATGAACTGCATGACTAACTCTAGTCACAAGAGAGGGAGTAAAATACCAAACCATACCTGGATTCCAAAGTCTGAGGTAAGTAAGAGAACACATTCAATCTTGGTGAACAATGAGTCATCTAAGACCCAGTCACACAAAACAAGAGATCCATTCTACTTCACCATCCAACATCTCTAAAGATGCCAAACAACATAAATTGCATCCCTTTCAAGGGAATTTCAATCACCACGTAATGACTCACAAGGTCATACACTAGCGAACATCCACAACCCAAGGCATCTAAATACATCGCTCTCACTATGAAGAGCAATTTCCAATTCCCACTTTATAGATATACACCATTCATATGGATAACACATTATTACAATATTCACACAAAATAAATAAATAAATACAAAAATTGTCTCTAGTTGCATCACTCACATGGAGACAAAAAATCTACTTAAGCAAGCAACACACATACACGAGATATGGAAACAAAAATTATTCAAGTGCGTCACTTACACAGGGTAAGTATACAGTCTCTAACATAACATGAAAAACAAGCTTGAGTGCATTACCCGCACCAACCATAAACGATCATAAGTATATTACTCACACATTATACATACATACATATATATATATATATATATATGCAAAGTGCCTAATTCACATGATGCATCACTCACACCAAATATAAATCAATCAAGAGTGCATTAATCACACAATATATGCAAAGTGCATAACTCGCACGATGCATTACTCACTTAAATGCATATTCATAAATATATCATTTATATAAATCTAGCATATAGGACTCATAAGGTCTCACAAGATCAAAAAATCATGCCTTATCAATAAGGCTGACAATGATAACTTATGCGAGCAAAATTTTTCTCCTAGGACCACATCGAAGATTCCTAAGGAAGCTTAACTTGCATTTACTAAAGATCGCATGGATCATACACACATCCTGATTAGGAAAGAACATACATCCTTCTTGGATTCTCTTCTTCCTTAAAGCATCATCACTTCATGGGTTGTCATCATGTCTTAGCCATCTTCGCTCAGGTATATACATCAAAATATCTCAACCTTTTTTTTTTAAAGATACAATCTCCAATCCTTGTTTCAACAATGACATTATTCTTACTAGGGATTATTTTGAAAATGCCACTAAAGTGACGAGTAATCTCAACTAATATAGCCATAAAATGTCTATTCTTCTTGGTTCCCAACTAAACCATCCAAGACTCATCGAGATTCCAACTCATCAAATAAATCTTCGACCCAAAATAGGGTGCTAAATCATTCGACGCACCTAGAAATTTAGGTCACCTACAGGTTCACATTGCAACCCATAGCGTAAAAGCCTTGAGGACCGAGTGTTGGACCTAAGCTCTGATACCAAAATATAACGCTTGATAGACGATGTTCTTTAAACCACATAATTAGCCAATCTTATTACATTCCAAGTATATTAAAAGTAAAAGATACATATATAAAGATATTTCCATAATTGTACAAAATGAATAGTCAGTAATAAATTTCATTCCATGTATGCAAAAGAAGTAAATTCCATTAAAAAGGATCATTGCAATGATACATATGTAAATGTCATTTGCATATCAATGAGTTTTCATTAATTCATTCAAGTTTCAATTACATCAATATCTTTCCAACAATACATCTATTTCAATGTTGAATCAAAACTTTCAAATAGAATTACATTAATAAGTCGGCTATACAAGCCATTCAAAATAATACATGAATACATTTATAGCATATAAACCTCTGAACCTCAACCGTTGTGACACCACTGGTCTTCTTGCAAGCTAGGGCCAAGAGTGTGATTAAGGCGCCTTTTCCGCCCAACCACGAAGTACATGACTTCCCCAGGTTTCTCCCTAACTCAAAGAAATCCCCGGCCCTGCATGAGGAGCCTAGCAACCTGAAACAACAACGCAGGAGGGAACTCTCGATGCAAGCATGATGCCTATATGCATTCCTAACATGAGAATCACATATTTCTTGCAAACAAGAGGTGGCAGAGACCTATATTCATTTAGTTCTAGGCTTTTAATTCCATCTATTTCAATGGTGCAAGTGCTTGGCCAAGCATAATTAAAATAAATGATAGTTTTAGAAAAGGTAAAACTATCGTCTCTGTGGATCCACCTTCGGCATCCTGTCTCGGAAATTTCTAAAAAATACAGTAAATAATGCATTTTCCATCTAAGTACACATTTGATTTTACACATTGCTAATTCCAAAGAAATTTTATCATTCTTCAATGTTCACACAAAGATTGTCAAAAATAGCTTTCATGCATGCATTCAGTAAATGAGGTTTTTACAATTTCAAGTGAGTTTACAATGCAAAATAAATTTATTCCCAATTCTATTTTCTAAATTAGTTTGTTCAAAATAAATAATTTTGATAGTGATAAGTAGGAGGTATTTTTCCACAGCGTGGGAAGAAAACTACTCTTATCAGAAAATTCACTAGTTTTAAATGCATTTTCTATAGAGTACATTTGCTAAAAAAAAATCATCTTCAACGCTTAATATAGTCTTATGTATACTTTTCTAAGTTTTGCAATGATGTTTGGTGTTTCATAGTGCACCACTATTCAGAAAGAAAAAAAATAGTTTAAGAAAGGAAAAGCAACATAGATTTCAGATTGGTAAATGAATACATGTAGCCTATTAAACTTGGAGTGATTTAAATGTGTTTATTCTGCATCTCTCTCTAAGTTTTAGTTTTTAATATATAATCTTGAACACCATGCTATGCTTTCACTGTGTTACCAATGAAAATAGGTAAATGTTTCTATAATGATCAGAGATATATCTATATCTGTGTATTGACATCTGTATATTTATATATAGAAATATATTTATATCAGTATATTTACATCTGTATCATGTTATTGTTAATGGGAAAATTTTTTCTGGAATGTTCAGAATTATATATTTATTTCAGTATGTTTATATCAGTATCATAATAAATTTATAAAAGAACATGTTGTGAACATATACTCAATGCTGAGAAATTCTATATAAAACCCATGAAAATGGGTAATTGTTTCTAGAATTGTTCATATATATATATATATATATATGTATATTTATCTCAGTATATGCAAATGTAATATATATATATATATATATTGTACCTTAGTCAACAACGATTTCCATACGAATCTATAGGTGAGGAGGTGATTTAAAAAAAAACAAACTACAGTTTTGAAAGTTTAGAGTATAATTTAAATAGGGTTGTGGCCCCCCATATGGGGAGGCACTGCCTGTGGAGGACAGTGCCTCCTCCACAGGTTGCGGCCTATGGAGGGGCGTTTTCCCCCACAACACAACCATTCCCTTATGGGGAGGGCTCGACTGGGGAGAAATTCCCAGCCGCCCTTCACAAAAAACATTCATTTTTAAAAACAAAAATTTTGAATACCTTAAGTTGCAAATTCGGCTCCCTTCATAGATTCATTTTTTGTATAAAGCTAGAATCATTAAGATTTACAAACATATGTGAATATATGTTGGTATAAATTTATTCACACTGGGTATATATATATATATAATCCACAATAAACAATCTGGCAAAAAAATTGTTCAAGAATTTACTAGAAAGAATGTTGTTTTCAGAATAAAATATAGAGCAACAAAATTATCTTTAAAATTTAGAAAGGATTTTGAAAAAAAAGTATAGATTTCACCGTAATATTTTGCACACACAAAAAATTTCTTCCCTTTTTATTTGGAAACTTAAAACAATAAAAGAGAATTATGAAGAACCTGGATAATTCGTTGACAGCTGAAGGAGCCTCCTTGCCACTTCCTCTTCTTATTTTCTCTGAGATTTCCTTCCTGCAAGGCTGTCCTTTTCTCCCTTCTTTTCTTCTGTTCTTTTTCTTTTCTAATCTATTGAAACTAAAAACAAAATCCCAAAATACTATCGGGAAGCCATGTAGAAAGCCAGTTGCAGAGCAACTCCCGAATACTTCAAGAAAAGTTTTTCAAGAACTGTTACCTTCTTGGGAACTCTTTTCCTTTTTTCTTTTAAAATGCTTTTTCCTTTCCATTTTCTACCCTAATATTGAAAATGAATTTTTAAAATAAGAGTAGTATTCAATTTAATTGCATGTAAATCCCATTTTGAAAATATTTACCCAATAATAAAAATAAATGTTTTATAACTAATGGTTAATTTATTAACTCAAAGATTAACACAAAATAAAAGAAGAGTAGAATGCATAAGCATCAAAATTTATAATTAAGTATATTTAATATTTAATTCCTTTACTTTATCATGCTTATATTTAATTTAACTAATCATTAATTATTTGCAACTAATCAAACATTCATACAAAAATTATCATTCCTAAATGCATTCTATATGAATCTAAGTGTTTGTGTGTGATCGAGAGGTCTTCCTACTTTGTCCTGTCAAGAAGCTAACCTCCTCTCCTTAATCACACCCTTGGTCTTCGACCTCCTACAACTCAAGTGCACTCAGGCACACAACAATAATTGTATTAGTATCCCATAAAGATATAAATCAAAACAATATAATACTTTGATTCAAGTATTTCTATTCTGTCATATTTTGCTTCATCCTCAAGTAAAACACATTCATTACTAAACAACTTTTCAAAGTAAACACTTTCATATTTCTTCACACCAAAGCACCATAGTATTTATTATTATTCTACCAAACACATTAGTTCATCCACATAAAGAAGAATCAAGGAGCATAACAATTCAAGACGTGACAGAGAGTTGCTTTGGATAACAAGTGTTTTAATGGGTCGATCTTTGCAAGGAGCTTGATTTGATGTGAAAAAATGTAGTGTCTAAAATCTTGTGAGGAAAAAACCACCGCTAAGCATGCTTTATGAATGGATGAGTAATTCATTTGTTATCCTACCAAGGTCCTATTGATGTAATAGATAGCTCTTTCCTTTCTGTTTTCATCATGTTGTGTTAGAAGAGCACCTAATGTTGTTGATGTTGCTGAGATATACAAGATTAAAGGTTTGTTTGGTATCGACGACATGAGTACTAGAGGTGTCAATAGGTAGTCCTTGATTTGCTGGAAATATTTATCACACTTCTTATCCCACTTGTAATTTATTCCTTTATGGAGAAGATGCGAGAAGGGGTGGATCTTGTCTGATAATTATGCTATGAACCTTCTAATGGACTGCAATCTTCCTTGTAACCCTCTCATCTACATCAATGTTTGTGGTGGTTCCATGTCTAGGATGTATTTTACTTTTTTTGGATCTATCTCTATCCCTCTTTATGACATGATGTAGCCAAGAAGCTTCCTTGATGTAACCCCAAAGACACGCTTTTTCAAGTTTAGTCGTACCTTATACTCTTTAAGTCTGCCAAAGATGGGTCCTAAGACTTCTATGTGCTCACTCTTTTTCTTTAACTTGGAAAAAATATCATCCACATAGTCTTTGACTATTTTGTGGATCATGTCATGAAAGATGAGGTTCATTGCTCTTTGATAGGTTGCTCCTATGTTCTTCAACCCAAATGGCATCATGTTCCAATAATATGTTCCCCATGGACAAGTGAATGCAATTATGTGTTGATCATCCTTGGAAATCACGATTTGATTATAGCCTGAAAAACCATCCATTAGTGACAATATTTCATGCCTAGTAGTTAAATCAACGATGATGTTGATGTTAGGCATAGG
Organism: Sequoia sempervirens; assembly: GCA_007258455.2. Lineage (NCBI taxonomy): Eukaryota > Viridiplantae > Streptophyta > Pinopsida > Cupressales > Cupressaceae > Sequoia > Sequoia sempervirens. The sequence goes on along the minus strand of VDFB02388179.1, from coordinate 44,687 downwards.
GAAATCATCCTTCATACATACCTTGTTCAAGTCTCTGAATATGTTCCCCATGGACAAGTGAATGCAATTTTATGTTGATCATCCTTGGAAATCATGATTTGATTATAGCCAGAAAAACCATCCATGAGTGACAACATTTCATGCCCAACAGTTAAATCAATGATGATGTCGATGTTAGGCAAAGGGAAATCATCCTTCAGACATACCTTGTTCAAGTCTCTAAAATTTGTGCATATTCTGATGTCCCCAGTGGGTTTAGAGACTGGTACTAGGTTGGAAACCCACTCAGGATAGTCAATCGGTCAAATAAATCCAACATCAAGAAGCTTTTTTAACTCAAGTTTTACCAAGAGTGCTATTTGAGGATGCATTTTTCTTAATTTCTGCTTCACTAGTTTGGCTTCAAGATAAACTACTAAGTGATGCACAACCACTTCTGGATCGATGCCTAGCATATATGTGTATGACCATGCAAAGTTGGCTCTTCACTCTTTTAGGAACACTGCTAGGTTTTTTTGTTCTTCATCCAACAAGGATTTGACATAGAAAGTTATCTTAGGTGCTTCTTCGGTTCTGACATTTATTGGAGAAGCCTTTTCTGCTAGCATTGCTAACTTTTTCAGATGCATTGCACTAAGGGGGAGATTGAATCCCTCATCCTTGGGTGACTTAGAGAGGTTTTAACCCTCAGATGCATCCTTTATTTTTACAATTTTAGGATCAAAAAGTGCCATAGTGTGGTTTTCACTCAAAGATCTGCATGTTATTTGAATGTCATCCATTTTGTGACTAAAGGATTCAATCTCTCCCCATAGTACGCTTGTGTGTCTAGCTATATGTCAAAACTAGATTTATGATTTCCCCATGGTAAGTTGTCGTGGAGTCCCATTAATTTTGAGATTGCTTCATCATTTTTGAATAAATCTAGAATTGGTGGTCCTTGTTGGTCCCATTCAATAAGTTGGGGATATATTGGGCTTATTTTTGTGGTTTGGTCATTTGGGGTGAAAGACATTGTGGATATCATGAAGAGAGAGTTATTCTCAAATAGGTCAGCAACTTCAAGGGGGAAGTCGTCTAGGGTAGTATCATGCGATGTTGGTAACCAAGAGGAAGCCTCAACCCGTTTAGTAAAAGTACCTTTGCCAATAAGGGTAACCTTGGTAGTAGTACATCCTAGGCCAAGACTCTTTGGATATATCTCAGGAACGATGGGTTCTAGAAAACCGTTATCATTTTGACATAGTTTCTCATTCTTATTGTAACCCCATCCCTTCATTAGCTGCAAGCCTTTATTGTCATCTTCCATGGAAAGAATGAGCACATGTCGGTCATCTTGATAGAGTATTTTAGAGACATCCTCCTCATTGACATATTCTTTATTGAAATCCACAAACTTGGTGAAGGTGGTCGATGCCATCTTTAATGTTTTGGCCACTTTTTTGATGGTGCAAGTTTCCCATGAGATTTTGGAGAAAGAGGTATCTCTCCCAACACAAAAGTGTCATTTTTTAGTTTATAATCTCCACAACCATCATCCTGGATCATTGCTTTGATGTCGAGAATGTTTTGCACCATGGATGTTTTTGCTTTTGAATTAGATGTAAGAGATGATGGGTCAACAAATAAGGAGGAGGGTGTAGGACCTTCATCATTTTTAGGGATTTTGGGTATTTTTCAAAACTTATCCTCAAGGTTCTTGTAGTAGTAAAAAGGCTTAGGATCTCCATAGATGGTAACTTCTCTATCCTTGAAAGGAAACTTCACACATTGATGATAGGTTGAAGCTACAAATTTTAGGGCATGGATCCACCATTGACCAAGCAATATGTTGTAGGGGAGATCAAGGTCTAACACTTGGCATGTAGTCTCAACAATGACAGGTCCCACTTGGATGGGTAGTGTGATGATTCCTTGCGATACCAAATCTTGATCATCATATGCTCTAATGGTTGTAATCTTTTCTTTCTCAATAGCATCCTCTGAATAACCCAAGTTTTTGACCAACTAAAGGGTGCAAATGTTCAAACCAAAACCTCCATCTACTAAGACTTGTTTAACCTTTTTATTATGAATAATGACCTCAAGGTGTAAAGCACGGTTATGAGATGGCTGCGATGGTAGGTCTTTTTTTGAGAAGATGAGGTATAGTGATATGTCCTACCATATCTTGAAACTGCTCTATATCCATATCCTCGGGGATGGATGATGAGGATAAAGCTTTCTGTAAGATTTCCCTATGTGCGGGGGATAGTCTCAATAGTTCCAAGATCGAGATCTATGTGAGGGTCTTCTTAAGCTAATCTAGGAAACTAAATTTGCTAGGGTTTGATATTGGAAAATTAGGTTGTGCCCTAGGTTGAGATGGAGCTCCTTGGATGCTCACTTTTCCATGTCATGTGGTGACTCCACAGTTTGTACTAGGTCCTTTGATGGTGACGATGGTGATGACATTGTCACAGGAAATGACTACATTGGAATAGACATGTTGCACATTATTGTAGGTCTTCCCTTTTCCATTGTAATTCCCTTTATTGTGATCCAACATGGGGTTCTTTTATATCTTAAGATCTTGGTTACCAGCTGGTACTTCAACATATATGTCTCCATTATCTATAAAATCTTGGATAACATTCTTTAGTTTCATGTAGTTTGATGTTTTGTATCCTTTGATTTTGTGAAAGTCATAAAGATCCTTCTCGTTGTACCAAGGTGGTTTATCTTGTGGTTCTTGGTATTTTTGGAAATTGGGAAGCATTATCAAGTTTTAATCTACCAATTTCTTCATGATAGTTTCAATAGGTTCTGACAACTGTGTGTATTTGTGTTTTGGATAGTTGTTCATGTTGGGGGTTTGTTGTTGTTTTGTTTTGGTGTTATTGATCTGATTATTTTGGGGTGATAAGATTTTTTGTGCAATTGGTTGAGTGTTAGTAATTTGATTGGTGTTTTTCCCAAGAGTAGTTAGGACCACCTTGGCATCTACCACACCATAATTTGTCATGTTTTTGTTAATCTTAGCCCAGAATCAAGGCTTGTCACTTGAACTAGCTGATGGGAGGTTGTCATTGTATGCTTGAGTATTTCCTTGTGAGATTAGAGCACGCACGATGTTGAGGGCTCTGGGAACAAGCTCATCGTAAGTGGTAATGCATTGCATCTTCAAGTGGAAGGATAGATCGGGATCAACATTTTCTATGATAATCCCCACTTGTTGCTCATTGAGAATGGGCCACTTACTTTTGCTAGCTCTTTGTCTCCATCATTGTAAGAAATTGGTGAAGGATTCTCCTTTGTTTTGTTTTAGAGTATACAATTCTTCTAAGCTCATGTACATGTCAATATTAAAGGAGAAGTGGTCTATGAATTTATCGGTGATTTCTTGGAAGGTTTTAATACCTGGGGGCAACTGAGAAAACCAATTGATGGTTGGGCTTGTCAAGCTTTGTGGAAAGAGGAACATCAAATAGGAATCATTGTAGGCCACCTCCATACACATGATATTAAACCACAAGATTTCCTCTCCCTTTGCATTTATCAAATTTGGGGACCTCAAAACTGGGAGGGAATGCTACCATTATGATTTTCGATCGAATGGATATGGGCATAAGTTTTGTTGTGTATGGGGCTTCTTCATTTTTCCCATTTGGATGTCTTGTATTTGTTATGTTAATGCCTTGAGTTGTGATGCTACATCGTCTTGCGGGGTTGGTGGAGGAACATATGTTGTGTATTGGGAGATGACAGATGGATTGTACGTGGGGTTTTGATATGATGGGGTGTTGTACAGTGTGTATGGTCGTGTAGGATATTGTGAAGGTGATAGTGGTGGAGGCATATATGTCCCTAACATGTTTGTATTGGCGATGGTTTGTTGAGGGTTATAGTATAAACCTTGTTGTTGTGCAAGAACTTGTTGTTGTTGGGCATACTATTGGGCTTGTTGTTGGGCTTGTTGCTATTGTTGGGCCAATAGGGCTACTTTTTTTACTACTAAGGTTGCTTGGTGTTGTTGTTGGGCCATGAGGGCTTGTTGTTGGGCCTATTGTTGTTGTTGCACCACTAGCGATGCTTGTTGGTATTTTTGTTGTTGCTATGTTGCTAAAGTTGCTTGTTGGGCTTGCTATTGTTGTTGTGTTGCTAAGGCTTCTTGTTGGGCTTGTTGTTGTTGTTGTGCTGCTAAGGCTTCTTGCTATTATTGTTATTATTGTTGTGCTACTAGGTTTGCTTCTTGTTGTTGTTGTTGTGCTGCTAGGGTTGCTTGCTTGTTGTTTTTGTATTGCTAGGGTTGCTTTCTATGCTTGTTATTGTTGGACGACTTGCTGATAAGCCTGTTGTGCTTGTTTTAAAGCTAAGGCATGTGCTTGAAATGTAGGATCAATTGGTTGTTGGGACATCTACACTGGGTTTTGGGTGTTGATTTTTTGAGTGGGTTGTGGGTTGTTGATGAGAGGTTGAGGGTTGCCTTGGTTTAACATTCCTTATAGGATGGTGGATTGAGATAGATGAATGTAAGATTGAGGCCTCGTTTGATTTTGCATGGCATAGGGGACCAAGGGGAAAGATGATGATGATGCCATTTGGCATTGTGATGATAATGGAACATTCAAACCTTGCAATTGATTTAAAGGGTTACCTTGACCAATGGGTAGGGGGTTCCCTTGTTGTATTTTAGGTGTGACCAAGGTGTTACCTTGGTTTATGGGATTTGTGACCAAGGTATTGTTTTGATTTGGGTTGGTGAGGGATGGGATGGATGTGTTTTGTGAAACTAATGGTACAGATGAACCAATGGGGTGGTTGGATAAAGATGTCCCTATTTGCGTTAAGGGTTAATTTTGCATGAGGGTGTTGACATACCCTAGTTGATCGATTTGAGACACTTGGTCCATACTACCTTGCATGATGTTGGACACACTTGTGGTACTTGTAGGGATGGATGAGGATGGTTTCCCTCGATATGTTGAGGCTGTCATGGATTCATGAAGTGTAAGTGGTTTATGTGGATGTAGGAGGTGTTTGGGAATGGTAGGAGCACCAAATGTAGGTTTCCAAGTGGTTTTTTGGGGTGGATTGGTGTTTAGAGAACCCACAAGTGTGTTTCTTTCCAAAGGAAGAGTATGACCAAAGTCCTTAGCAAGGCTAGTTGCAAGAATAGGAATTTGTGTTTGATTTGGACCTAGTGATAGAGTGGATTGAATCATAGATTGGGTTAATTCTCATTTCAAGCTTTGTGCAACAAAAGATGGGGGAATTGAAGTCACTTTATCTAAGGCTTGACGTTCTTGCTTATACTCGATGATTTCTTCTTTGGTAAGCTTAAATGGATTATTTGTAATGTCTTCTACCTCATATGGTCCTTCTTGATTGTGAGGTTGCTATGAGGGGGTAGAATGACTTCTTGGATCAAATTCTTGAGGGTTGGTATCACTTGTGGTAGATGGTTCTTTGGTTTTCTCCATGATTCTCTTATGTTGTGATCTCATTGTTACCATAAACTATGGGTCCCTTATGGGAGAGTTGTGTTGGGATTTGTAATGTTTAAACTCTCTAGTTGACTCAAATTTAGGTAAAAGGGATGTTTTAAGTCGTTTTGGAGCAATGGTGTGAGTGGGAGATGTAAAGGGGAATGATATGGGGAGTGATCTTTGCAAACATTTTAGGATAACAATTTTGACTATAAGTTTGATGTTTGATGTTTGGATAAATTTTTTTAATGAACTTGCAAATCTTTAAGGTAGACTTGTGACCTTCAAGAGAAACTAGTCCAAAAAAGATAAATAACTCAACTAAATGCATGGAAAAGGATTCATTTCACATACAAAGTAGCTAAGTTAGGGTTTGGGTTGATAGATTTCCAAGTCAAAAGTGTTAGTGTGTTTGAAATTTTGCAAAGTTTGGAAAAGTGAAAATGTGAAAGATGATAAGGGGTGGAAGAAATGTTTGACCCAAAATGTTAACCTAGAGTGAACTTTTGTTTTGCAAGACCAAGGTAGTGAGAAACATGCTATACCTCTAAAGTGATCAGACCTTAAGAACTCAATTATTTAAATGAGAAGTGCTTGTGAAATGTGCAAATCTAGTTCATTTATGTAAGAGCATAGATAAAATATCCTTATTGATTTGTCTTGGTTGTGATGATTCTTTAAGATACATCTCCTGATATACTTTGAACTATGATGTCTAAGTTTGAAATGGTAGAATGTAGACCTTCTCTTGGGTATTTTGATTTTGTGAGAGATCATTTAAGACAAACACAAGATCATGAAAAAGAAGATATTTATTGCCACGCATGAGGTGGTAATTTGGGCCTTCCGACCTCAATATCAAAATTTTCCTCTTGTTTTTCTAAGATGTTTGTTGTGTTTCTCCACCGGCTTGGTGTTTTCTTTGTTTCAAAAGTGAAGCTCCTTAATCTACTGATTATATCTATTTGTTCTCCTTCAATCAGTTCAAAGTTTGGTTGTATGATAGTTGATGTAAGATTTGATTGTTGAACTGAAGTGATTTGATGCCAGATGGTCATGTGTGGGGTTCAATTTGTCAATTTATCTTGCTTAAATGAGTTTATTTTTACCACAAACACTTTTCTTTCTTAAGTTTCAAACTAAATGTCTATGTCAAAAACATCATTTATTTCAAAAGTTCCATTATGTTAAAGTCATGAAGTCAAAGCCATAGTTACCTATGTTAACTTTGGGAAGTATGGATTAAGATATAAGTCAAGATATTTAGAAGTCTCTAAGGATGAAAATCCTTAGGAAAAGCATCAATATCAAGGCTTTTCAAATGGTATCCATGCTTAGACCAAAGAGTTTAAAATTTAGAGAAAGATCATTGATGTTTGTTTGTAATTATTTTGGAACCAAGCAAGCGTTTAACTGACTCACAAGCATTTACAATCCTAGTTCGAGCGGGTACATATTTCTTAGTAGGCTTACCATCATCCCCTAAGAGATGATTAATCCGTGAAGATGGAATGGAAAAATAGGATATGTCAAGGAAATGTAACATCTTGACATGCCAAGCAAGATTCCCTTCCTTATTTGCTTTATTTCCTCAACAAAAAATTGAACATGGTAAGTAACTTCTTGGAATGGTGTTATTCTAATGCACTACCTTAAAATACGTTTTATAATTGAACTTGGTTAACCACTACAAACAAGGCTTTTAATGACCATATTTGGGATAAAATGGTGCTATACATGCGGTGATTCACTCAATTAAGAGGCGTCCTATCCCTTAGAAACATCTAAGGGTTTTAACATATCACATGGATACTAAGGGAGACACTTGTCGGTATAGGACAACACCAACTAGTTAATGACTTTAGTCACAACCAATTATTTATATAGCAAACCGAAATGAAAGCACCACTTGGGTCGTTCCCTCTTACAAGTTGGGAGGTAGGTCCTCTAAAGGTAACACTGTTTGTGAAGCTTAAAATGCTTTTTGTCACCCAATATTTTCCAAAAGGAACAAGAGGAGAGGATAGGTGCTTCCAAGAAGAAAAGTATGCTTGTGTGTTTCTCTTTGCCGAAGATTGCACGGAGCACAAGGGGAGATGATAGGAACAACAAGCACATATAAGAAAATCAGACACACGTTCATTTAAACTTTTCCAAGCATAATGAGTTTGTTTTAAGCACCAAATGAAGTGTTGGGATTGTTTTGTTCAATTTTAAGCTTGATATTGCAAAATGAGGCTATGAGGGTTCGGTTTTAACCAATTTGAACATTTATTTTAAAGCTAAAAGGAAATTTAGTTGGTCCTAAAATGTGAAGTAAAGCATCATAAATGGGTTATCATTGCCCCATAAGTGTAAAAACACTTGTTACAATATATTATCAAATGACGATATGCTCCTTCACTTCAAATTTTATTTCCCAAACCTTCAAAACTAGTTAGCCTCAAAACAAAAATGAGAAGTCAGTGACATGTTAGCAATCAGATGGAATTAAAAAATTAAAACACATGTCAAAATTCAAGTTCTATTTTATTTAATAGTAAATAGCAATGTTGAAATCAATTGTGTCATTGAATTTCCATTGGATGTGTCGCCATATCGAAAGTGTGTCGCTATATTGAAAAACTAGATGCTTCGCTTTGCAACAAACAATGACATCGATAGCATCACCAAATCAATTGTGTCGCCATAATAAAATTCATGATGTGATAAAAAATAAGTTTAACATTGCTATTTTAATTAAGTGTTGACAAAATTTAATAGGGAATCGCTAAATTAGTAGTGTGTCGCTGTATGGAAACACATCCTAGATGCGTCACTGAATTTGCTCAAAGTGCGTCATTAAACTTGCAAACACAAGAAAATAGAAATGTAACGAGAAATTCGTCAGATTCGATTAGTAGGTCCCTCCTTCTAGCACCAAAATGTGACTGATGACATATTATAGTTTAACTACACTTGATCCATATGGATTTGAAGCATACTTAAGCCACTAAGCATTAATCCCAATAAGATATTCAATGTAAACAAAGTGAAAAAGCCATTAAAACTAACATATTAAAACATGAAAGCTTAACAAACATCTATTCTAAGACATTGAAACTTATCCTATTGGGGGAGTTGTGTCGCATTGATGTGGAATGGTGACCCTTTCCCAATCCCTTGGATAATGAGCTTGTTTCAATCAGTTTTATTAAAGAAAATTGATGAAACCGATGAGAGATATATGTGAAACACGATGAAAGCTAATTTATCATGATAAAAGCTAAGATGATTGATGTAAGTGTATGCAATCTATGATAAATGTATGCAAGCTTCAAAATATTAAAGCCCTAGTTTCAAAATGTACTAAATGGATGCAAGTAAGTTACCATGGAAGCCATTAATGGACGCTCTAAGCTAATAATGCATGTAAATTAATCTAAAATTATTTTAAACATAAAACATGGATGTAAATGAGAGTGATTTTCAACAACATAAGTTTGCTCTGAAAAGTTGGATTCCTATTGAATAGATGCAAGGTCTATTTATAGAATAGGCAAAAAGAAACCGACGGTCAAGACTGAAAGAATCAATCAATGGTCAAGATGGGAAGAAAATGGAGGCATGGATCATGGATTGCCATCAATGGTTAAGAATGCAAGTTGATATTTAATCAAGGGCTCACAATCATGCAAAGAAGAAAATCCAAAATGAGAAATGATATTGTTTAGAAGAAAGCTACAAATTTCTTTAGCATTCGTGGATCAAAGTGGAATAGTTTCGATCCATTTTGTAAAGTAATCAATAACAATAATGATAAAGTTATGTTCTTTAGAAGAAGGAGGTGATATTCCACTAATAATATCTAATCCCCATTTTTCAAATGGCCAAGGAGAAGTCTAATTTTGAAGCTCTTGTGCAAGATCCCGAATGAGATTGTTATGTTGTTGACATTGAGGATACTTCTTAACAAATGCAAAGGAATCATGTTCCATTATTTTCCAAAAGTATCCCATGTGAATTGGTTTATGTACCAAGGATTTACCACCAAATTTTCCACCCCTAGAGCCTGAATGGGCTTCTTGAAGGGCAAGGGGTATTTATGTCGTAGTGAGACACCAAAGAAGTAGAACATTATAGGATTTTTGATAAAGGACATCAGACAGTATAATATATCAGATTGAAAGTTTTCTTATTTGAGTGCGAGCATTTTTAGTCACATTGTCAGGAAAATTTCCAATTTTTAGATAATTATAAATGTGAGAATACAATCCCCTTGAGTCTATGTAAGCACACACAGGAGCATCGAGTCAGGTTGGTTCGAGATAGCAAAAGAGTGGAGAATGTAAACCACAAAGTGGTATTCTTCTATGTGATCTTCCAAATACACAAGGGAGGTTCTGCTCACCATTGCATCTACACGTTGATTTTCTCTCCTAGGGACACTATTGTGAAAGAAGAGAAAGGATCAAGAAATGATAGACCCAAACCCCAATATTGAGATAGCTTATTCTACTTGGCTTGATACATTCTTGTAACTTGGTTGACAATAAGCTAAAAATAACCATGAATGTAAAGATGTTTAATATTCAATGTCATTGTTGCATGCAAGCCAACAATAAGGGATTTATACTCAATGATGTTGTTAGTGCAATGAAATTCCAATCGAAAGGATAGAGGAATTGGCTTGCCTTTGGGTGAGATTAAAACTACACCTGCTCTGGAGCCAACTTGACATCTCAATCCATTGAATTACATCTCCCACATATGTTCATGGTCTACTGCAAAGAGGTTTTCATTTGAAAACAAGTCCAAAATAAGGAAGGAGTGAGATAAGGGAGCTTCTGCCAATTGATCAGCAACAACTTGGCCTTTAATCAATTTCTGAGTTACAAACTTGATGTTGAACTCAGCGAGAAACATTACCCATGTTGGTGTTTTTTAATTACCAATTTGATCTCACATTTGATCTATGGAATTTTCCATTTCTAATGATAAACCATATGGAGGGATTGGCCAACTAACAGGTGAAATTTTGCTAAAATTTCCCTTTACACTTTGGGCTCTACAAAACCTGAGAGGGTGATCCCTGCAATGTATCTTTTAGATACTCTTGTGCCAAATTACCTCGTACATTGCAATTTTAACAAAAATTATCCTTAAAGTTGTTTGACAAATGAGGACCTTAAAGACTTGGCAAATCTTACAAAATTTATCAATCCAAAACATGAGAATATGGTGAAACACTTTTAAAACATACATTCTACTGAAAATAAAGATTTAAGTTGATTTTTGAATGTAAATGTTGTGAATGACCAGAATATTGTAACATATACACAACTCATAAATCAGTGCCTTGTCCCTAGGTATGGAGTCTTAAACCATTCAATTAAGAACCTATAACAGTGTTATACCTATCACAACAGAGCTATTAAATGATGCATTACACCATTTAACTCAAAAATTCAAACCAATAATACTTAATTATCCTTGTATACATTCACATAAATATTTATTGGTGTTAAAGCAAATTTAACTTGTTATTTGAACAAGTGCATAAAAAATGAACAAACATTTAATGGAAAGACAATGAAGATGAATTGAAATATATTTGATTCATTTCATTCATGATTCATATGAAGTATACAATGGAGAACATTGGCCTTGAAAATATGTCATTTTCATTCAGAAGTGATAGTACTGGTATACAATGCTAATAACCAAAAGATTCAAAACTTCAAAACCTAGACAAAATTTAGACAAAATTGTATCTACGTTTTGTATTACAATTACTCTTCAAAATCAATCAATCAACCGTGTAAATGGCCTTGAATTCCCTTTTATAAAACAAGGGAGCAATAAGCTCCAAGCCATTACACATGTCACATTTTCATTTGACATTCACCTTACATTTTAAAATTACATAAGTAACTATGAGCTCATCAAGAATATTCAGAGTGTAAGGCAGTTACAAGTTTGTTACATCCATAGTGCTTTCCCAAAATATATTGAAATGGTTATTGATACCTTTTCTGCTTCAAGTATTCAATCTTCAAATGGTGGACCCAAGAAAGCTGAGCTGGCAGGACGAACAAAATCTTGGTCTGAAAAATGACAATTTTTTTTGTTGTTGTCCCTTGGAAACTGTTGAAAGAATGAAGAAGGAACCCTTTTTTGTGTGTTTTCATTGATGCCAACATTAATTGTTGATAGTTTGTCTAATCTGGTGAACAGAGTGAATGCATGTTAATATGGCAATTTGGTCTGGAATTGCTCATGTTATAAGATCGGCTTATGAGGTTATAGTATGTTATTCAGAACTACTAAATGGACCTATTATCAATATTTCAATGATTTTGGATGAACAAACGAAAAGTTACAAGTAACAAAAGTTCAACATACAGTTTTTGGCTTTATACAAGGTAAATGAGTAAGTGTAATCTGGTTTGTGTTCCTCCGATGATTGGAATCAGTCTTTAGAATTTTGGGAGATTGTTTACAGATATTAGTACACTACATATTCCAAATGGTGAGTGATTATGTGATCAGATGGATTGTTGGTGTGTGATCTGTTGGCTTATTTTGTGATTAGGTCTAATTCCTGGCCAACCTAATACTTGATATATGTTGAAAAGATTAAATATGTATTGTGGATATTAGTGGGATCTATTTTAGATCCATTCCAATATAAATTAAGTGTTGCACGTTTGATTTGAGTGTGAAGTTTTGAATCTTGTATGGATCCAACAAGGTGATTTTGAATTAAATAGGGCTACATCTAATTAGGTCGACCTAATTGATGTTGGCAGATGCAATTGGGTATATATGTGAGACATTTTTGAGTTGTAGGAAGATAATTACATGTAATGAGATGTGCGAAAGATATGATAATGTGTGAACATGCAAATTTAGATGTGTGAGATCAAAATAAGAAAAAAACTATTTTGAATGTTGAGCAATTTTGAAACAGAGCAGTATTTTGCATTTAGAGCTTCAAAGGAATTGAATTCAACACAAGGAAGGCACACTTTATATCAAGTCACATTTTGGTTGTGTAGCCATTTTTTTTTTGTTTCTATTTCTGGTTGTAAGCCTTATAAGGATAGTGTGTCTTGGAAATGAGCCCCTATAATATCTTATAATCAGTTACAATATATTGTGAGCTAATCCTCACCGCGGTTTTTCCATTTTTGGGATTTCCAAGTGAAAATATTGGTGTTCATGTGTTTTGTGATCTTGTGATTCCTTCCATTCTTTCATTAATAGTTGCAATTAGATATTTTTATTATTGGATGGATTATGATTAAATGGTTTAATAGAATACTAATTCACCCCCTCAGTATTTTGGGTGTTCAAGAATTGGTATCAGAATATAGTTCCTTTTGTGAAGCCTAACAACTTGAGGAAGATCTTAGAGATTGAACACATGGCTGATAAAAAAGTGTTCTATTCCTTTGGAAGAAATTTTTGCAATTGAATACATAGAAGATGACTGCATGTTTGACAAAGAAGAACTTAAAGCTGCTCTTGAAGATCTTGATAGATTTGAAGGTGAAAACAAAAGTTTGAAGGAAATCCTAGAGGAAGCAAATGAATGTATCAAAAAGTTGAGAGAACAAATCAAGAGGTTCAAAGAAAGACATAGAGAGGTCAATGAACAATTGAAGAAGGAAAATGAAGATATCACCAGACTGAAAGTACAAGTGGAAGAAAAGAAAAGAATTGAGGATTGTTTGAATGCAACTGTACAAAGAAAGACTAATGAATGCACAAAACTTGAACGAGAAGTGGTAACCCTAAGATTAGATCTAGAGAAAGCAAGGGTTCATGAGGACAAATTCAAGGCAAGTGCTACAATGCTATTGCTTGATGAACTAATTCCTGGACAAAAACTGTCCAAAGATAAAGGTGGTTTGGGACTTGAAGAAGGATAAAACTCAAAGGTTAATCAGGCTCCTAACAAGTCTACCAATCAAAAGAAGACTCAAGGAAATGGGAAAAAACTCAAAAATCAAAGAAGAAGTGCTGTAAGACCCCCCATTAGATAACCAAATGCTCAAAGTTACCCATCTTTCAATGGTATTTGTTTTTCATGCAATAAATTTGGACATAAGGCAATAGAATGTAGAAGTATAATGAATTAGAATGATAGATCCTTCTTTGGACATAGAGTTGTTGAGTGTAGAAGTTAAGTGATGAATATATTTAACAATCGTAGAATGCTTCAATATTTCAATGGTTACTATTATACATGCAATGTATTTGGACACAAGGCTAACCATTGCAGATCAAGATTGAATAGAGGTCAGTTTGATTAGAAAAATGTTGTAGGTTACAATTGCAACAAACCTGGACACATTTCAAGAGTTTACAGAAGCAAGAATGGAAGGTTGACTAATCTAGAACATAGGAATGAACCTGTGAAGAAATTTAATCCTACTGAAGTAAAGAAGGAAATAGAGAAGATTTGGAGAAAGAAAGAAGAACCTAAGAATAAGGATGAATCAAATGCATCTGCACCTCCCTCTAGTGTAGATAATTCCCTTGGAAACTAAACCTAGGCATAGGCTTAGGGGGAGCAATAATAGAAAAATATAACAACCCCCTAGAATTATGAAGTTTCAAGGACTGACACAAATATATATGGTGTTAAATGGCACGCTTAAGCTTTTGGAAAAGAAACCAGTAGAAAATATGCAAATATAAAGAATTGCGGAGCATTTTAGGGTTTATAGTGTTTACCAACTTTTTGGAACTTGAATCACTTAATACAAAATTAGGGAAAATCAATAAGATATAAAGTGAACTTCTAAGTTGATTCTAATCACTTTTACACATTTGGAAAAAAGCAGAGTGAATCGAAAGTGAGTTGAAGGCGATTCAAAGCAATTTGGATCTCCCATTGAGCACATAAAAGGTATTTACAACAATCTATGCTTTGTGGGTTTTGACATAGAAGCAATTTTATAAGAATTTGAGATTGAATTAAAGTTACAATGGCTACAACAACTATAGTTAACATCATTGTGAGACCTAGACTGAAGTTGAAAAGATATTCATGGAAAGTATTTGATAATAACCCCAACAGTGCCTTTTCAAAGATTCCTTATAGGGTTTTACCCATTGAAGACACTAGGGTCTACATACATGGAAAACTGGATGCATATAATCACTAGAAGATTAAGAATCTATAGTCTAATGAGTTTTCTAGAGATGATTTCTTAGTGAAACCAGAATACAATAACTTAGTGCGAAATAAATTGAATGTTTGGAATGGGTTCCCCAACTATAGTAGTGAATCAAATGCGAAGTATGTGAGGATTGATTTGAGTAGAATGCATGATAATTTTATGTGGACAAACAATCTTGGATTAATCTCTAAGGAAGTGATCAAGGCAGTGACTAGATTGTGTGATACCTGACCTGTACCGGTACTGAAGTCGATAAAGAACAAAGTAGTTATGGATTTAACTGGTAAAACCTTTGACGGGAGAGAACTAACCAAAAAACCTATCACAAACCTTGCTGTTAAAGTATGCTTCAATCATGATAGGTCACAAAATATACTTTACTAATAGGGGCAATTTTGTGTTTGCAACTCTAATTTAGGTTTCTTATGATATGGTGGTGAATGGAAAGGATTATGACCTATGTGAGTTGCTCTGAAAACTTTTAGAGAATCTAAAACAAACCAAAGAGAAGAAGTACACATTTAAGTTTGGAACCCTGATTGTGTGTTGATAGAAAGAAGGGATGGAAAACAACTCACTCTCACCATACAAAGGGATTCCAATCAACTTTTCTCTCACAAACTCAATTCTAGGCTTGTTTGCAACTTTCCACCTAGTCTCTCTAGTAGGTCAGCAGACCTATTTCCACCACCTTAACTCACAGATTTTCCAAACAACCCCTACAACAAACCACCAATTTAGGCACCCATTTAAGCCTTCTTCAACATACCTCAAACCCTCTTAGAACTCCTTTGGAACATCAACCTCAAATATTACCTTCTACGCTGAACTAGGCCTTGAATTAGGCCTCTTTTACAAAGAAACACTCCTTAATTCTTGCAACCAACCCAATATTCCACTTGGCGGCCTTTAAACAGCCTTCCAAACCATAGATTCTTCAGTTTTTGAGGCAAATCTCACTCACTATGACTCACTTTTCTCAACATTAACAAGGGTTTATTGGATATCCTATCTCCAGACCTCTTACAAACTTAAAACCTCTTCAAACACTCTTTATTTACCCTTTAGTAACTCAATTCACCCTCAGATTATGCCGCCCCCAAGTTTCTCATGCACTTCCTTCACAAAAGCTCTCAACTTCACCCTCTTTCACTCTTTGTTCAATTAGGGCTTCATACCCAAACATTCAAATGACCCCTCTAGACTTAGCCAACCACCTAAACACATCAAAATTCCCTCACACACATCAAAACTAGCCTACCCTACCTTGTCCTCAGTCAACTTCTTCAAGTTACCAACTCTAGCCTTATTCTCAAGGCTCAATTTCAATGTTTTCAATAGGGGCAACGTTACAAAACCCTTCAATTATATTTACAACAACCAAATATCAATTCCTACATCTAATCCTACCCTAACCAGGCCTATTCCATCAAACTACAAAATGTACAGTAGGTGGAATGGCCTCTTTACCACATTTTAGCCCTCAAACCCTTGAAGCCCTATTTTCTAGCCGATTCAAGCAATTTACACACTAGATGCTTCAAGTTCAATAAAATCCTCTCAATCCAATCCAAAAGTGAAGTTAGAACATGCCTCTAATGAATCGTACTCAAATTTGAAACAATAATCAACTGTACGGGTCGTACAGTGGCTAGAACAAATGAAATTGCATAGAAATTGATTGAAAAATAATGATACTTTATTGAATTCCTTCTTGGAAACCTTCAACAACCTCCTACATAGATGAACTTCACATATTTAAAAACTTTCCATGCCAAAACTAACTGCTTCAAATTCCTACAACAACCTTTTTGTAGCCATTGACCATTGGCCTTCTAACAATTACACTTTTTGCAAAATTAGCAATATTTTAAACTATGGCCCTACCATGACTCTTGAAAGACCATAAAACATTACAAAATGGCCTAAACAATCCTTATTTGACATTTTCATGACCAAAACAACCTACTAGACTCAAATTCATAAAATGGAGCAACAAGGTGCTCTACGCCATTCACTCGGACATAAAAGCTTTCCAAGTCCCTTAGAAGTCTTCAACCCTTGAACCTGCAATAACACTTTGATCTTCAATTATTTTGATGCTCTTTCTTGCTCCTGAAATTGCTCCACTGATCTTCATCTGCACCTTTGGCTTGGATTTTTCCATGCATAGTAGCCCTTCTCTTGCATTGTCTTTTTGGATTTGCATCTCCATGCTCTAATTTTTCTTCACCAGCTTCATCCATCTGCTCCCATTTTGTTCTTCTTCTTTATTCACTACAAAACAATATACACTTTATCCTTCCCCTTTCATCTTGACTCTCGGCTTGACTCCCATCAATAGAATCATCAAAACAAGGAAGTAGTAAAAGACTCCCTTCACTCTCTGCCTCTTACCCTTTCTCTTCACAACCACTTTCAGGTTCTCCATGCTTGGAACCGTTGTCATGGCAGAATTCAACTACCCCTCAATCCACCTTATCATCCAAGGACATATCTCTGTCCTTACCACAACAACATCATTCTTCTCCACTTCATTTGGAGATTTCACCAAAACTTCCTCTTTAGCCTCCACTTGGACAATCATTGTCAACTTCTCATCTTCACCTCTCAGGGTGACTGCAACCTTCCTTTCCTCTTCAACCAATACAGACTCTTTCACTAACCTTTGCCACTTTCTTTGGCTCACTATATTTTGACTTCTTGTCCTTCACTGAACTCTCTCTCTTTACCATCAGTGTACTCTCATATTCATTGACTACTTGTCCCTTCAATGGAAAATGTACTTCTCTCACGACACTCTATTTGCTTCTCTTCATCTTCAACTTCCATACATTCTTTCACTAGCCTTTTGTCTTGGCTCTTTGCAACTTTCACCTTCATAACCTACATCAAACTTTTTGCCTTCATGATCTCTGTGTTTTCTGACTTAAATACCTCTATCCTAGCAATGCTTGACTGCTCCTTATTCTCCTTTACTTGCAAGGGACACAACACTGCCCCTATCATGATTTCCTCTTGCTTCACTAGTCCATCTTGACTTACCTCAGTCCATTCACTCTCCTTTCTTTCACCTTCTACCTCTACCTTCATTTTCTCAGCCTCTAAGACCCCTTTTCCTTTAAGTCTTTCATCTTCTTTACATTCAGACATCTGTTTCACTTTATCCTCTTGTCCAATAAGTGGAAAATATTCTTCACCTTTTGTGACCTTACTAGGTCTATCGTGCCTTTCCTTAGGAAACTCATTTGCACTCAACTTTACTTTTCCTCTTATCAGGGTCTCTACCCTAAGAATT
Source organism: Sequoia sempervirens (assembly GCA_007258455.2). Taxonomy (NCBI): domain Eukaryota; kingdom Viridiplantae; phylum Streptophyta; class Pinopsida; order Cupressales; family Cupressaceae; genus Sequoia; species Sequoia sempervirens. The sequence continues at coordinate 26,748 of VDFB02388179.1, read as the reverse complement.
CCTTTCTCACAAACCTTTGTATCTGATTCACTCATCACTGTCTTGACATCATTTGACTGTCCTACAACCTCTCTTGCTTTCAATTGCAAAAACTCAGATCTACACTTGTCTTCATCATATTTTCCAATCTTGTCTTGAACTTTCAAGATCATTTCACCTTTGACCTTCACTAACTTAGTCTTCTTCATCAATTCATTTTCTTCTTTGCTTCTTAACATTACATCCCTGTCCATCCTTGTTGTCTCAACATTCTCCTTCTTATTAGTGGTTGCTCTCTCATTGTATTTTCCTTCCTCATGCATCATGAATTCTTTTTTTCCCTACATTAATACCCTTTCTATCCTAATTTGTCTCGTATCCCCTTCCATCAATGGAATCAAATTAAAAGTATCTCCATCCTTCATAATCTTATAACTATTACACCTTCCATCATATAAAACAAATCTTCCATATAGCCATGGTATTCCTAATAAAAAATGACATATGCTCATAGGTACAACATCACACAAAATTCTATCTTTATATGCACCTATTTGAAACTCGACCCAAGATTGCTCCTTGACCAACAAAGTATGCTCACCATTCAACCAAGAAACAAAATAAGGTGATTCATGAGGAATCCTTACTAATTGCAACTTATCAACCATTTCCTAAGATACCAACTTATCTAGGCTACCTGAATCTACCATCACAATACATACCTTACCTTGACACTTGTAGGTGGTCTTAAAAAGTGCATTTCTTTGTGTTGCTTCTCTAATTTCCTTTGCCATGTTATCGTGTCTTTACAATTTCCAACTATCCTCTTATGGAAACTTCAACCAATCACCTTCAAAGATCTACTAACTGAGTTTTGATACCATCTAATATCAAACAAAGATGGAAAACAACTCATTCTCACCATACAAAGGGATTCCAATCAACTTTTCTCTCACAAACTCAATTCTAGGCTTGTTTTCAACTTTCCACCTAGTCTCTCTAGTAGGTCAGTAGACCTATTTCCACCACCTTAACTCACAAATTTTCCAAACAACCTCTAAAAAAAACCACCAATTTAGGCACCCATTTAAATCTTCTTCAACATATCTCAAACCCTCTTTGAACTCCTTTGTAACATCAACCTCAAATCTTACCTTCTACGCTAAAATAGGCCTCTTTTACAAAGAGATGCTCCTTAAATATTGCAACGAACCCAAGATTCCACTTGATATTCTTTAAACAGCCTTCTGAACCATAGATTCTCCAATTTTTGAGGCAAATCTCACTCACTATGACCCACTTTTAGAAAACCCTCACTTTTCTCAACATTGACAAGGGTTTATTGGATATCCTATCTCCAGACCTCTTACAAACTTAAAACCTCTTCAAACACTCTTTATTTACCCTTCACTAACTCAATTCACCCTTAGATTATGCTACCCCCAAGTTTCTCATGCACCTCCTTCACAAAACCTCTCAACTTCACCCTCTTTCACTCTTTGTTCAATTAGGGCTTCATACCCAAACATTCAAATGACCCCTCCAGACTTATCCAACCATATAAACACATCAACATTCCCTCACACACATCAGAACTAGCCTTCCCTACCTTTTCCTTAGTCAACTTCTTCAAGCTACCAACTCTAACGTTATTCTCAAGGCTCAATTTCAATGTTTTCAACAAGGGCAACATTACAAAACCCTTCAATTATCTTTACCCCAACCAAATATAAATTCCTACATATAATCCTACCCTAACTAGGCCTATTCAATTGAAATATAGAATGTACAGTAGGTGGAATGGCCTCTTTACCACATTTTAGCCCTCAAACCCTTGAAGCCCCATTTTCTGGCCGGTTCAAGCAATTTGCACACCAGATGCTTCAATTTCAATAAAATATTCTCAATCCAATCCAAAAGTGAAGTTAGAACATGCCTCTAATGAATCCTACTCATATTTGAAACAAGAATCAACTGTACAAGTTGTACAATGGCTGGAACAGATGAAATTACACAAAAATTGATTGAAAAACAATGATACTTTATTGAATTCCCTCTTCAAAACCTTCAACAACCTCCTAAATCAATGAAATTCACATATTTAAACACTTTCCACACCAAAACTAACTGCTTCAACTTCCTACAATGACCTTTTGAATTCAATGATCATTGGCCTTCTAGCAATTACACTTTTTGCAAAATTAGCAATATTTTAAACTATGACCCTACCATGACTCAAAAGACCACAAAACATTACAAAATGGCCTAACATGGCCTTATTTGAAATTATCATGACCAAAACAACCTAATAGACTCAAATTCATAAAATGGAGCAACAAGGTAGTTATGGAGTTAACTGGTGCAACCTTTGACGAGAGAGAACTAACAAAAAAACCTATCACAAAACCTGTTGTAAAGTATGCTTCAATCATGATAGGTCACAAAATCTAATTTACTAATAGGGACAATTTTGTGTTTGCAATTGCAATTTATGTTTCTTATGATATGGTGGTGAATGGGAAGTATTATGACTTATGTGAGTTTCTCAGACAATAACTTTTGGAGAATCTAAAATAAACCAGAGAGAAGAAGTACACATTTAAGTTTGGAACCCTAATTGTGTGCTTGTTGTTCTACTTTTTGAGGGAGCTACCCGAAAGAAGAGACATTGTTTGGGATAGAAGCAAACTAGTGGGTCATAAAATTTTTGATCATATGCACAACATTGGTGACTACAAGGCTCAGGATAATGCATTGGTTGCATTCTTTGCAGTATTTCAAAACAACATGCATGATAGAGAGAGAACTCCATGGAATCTAGTAGAAAAGTATGCAATGGAAATGTCTTTCCTTGTATCTACTGAAAAATGCATAATAGAGGTTGTTGAACCTAGGACAATATGGATTGAGCCTCTCGGTTATGAAGTTTCAGAGATAGATGCTAAAGGATACATTGAATTATTGCTAAAGGGTCCTAAGGACCCCTCTTTGCCAAGACATGGCACATATGAAGAAAAATCAATTGAGGTGCACTTGGAAACATCAACACCTGCAAGAAACAAAAGAGTAAAAAAACAAGTAAATGAATACTTCATGTTTCATAGGATTTTAGAATAAGAAGTACAAAGGTTAAGATAATTTTTTGAAAAAAGAGAAGCTAAAATAGTTGGTGAGTCCTCTAGACCATGAAGATCAAGAAGAATAGCTTCCACCCCTCCCTCTACATTTCCAAAACCCTTCGGTACAATAGTTGTTAAAGGAAAGAAGGTGGAGCCAAGTGCTTTGGTAGTTGAAGAAGCGGTTGCACCCTCCAGAACCAGCACACGAACTACAAAGAGGAATAATATACCTCTAATAGCACCCAATGCTACCTTTAGGAAGAAGAAACAAAAAGCATTTAGAGAGAAGAATTTGAGTGTTGTTGTAGAAGAAGAAATTGAGCTTGGATTAGAGGAAGAATAATAGTTAAAAATGAAAAGAAGCAGTGTCTCCACAAGTGGTGAAGGTACCTTACAAGAGGCTAGCATTGAAGCAAAGAAGACCAAGATTGATATCGTGGACACCTCTGAAGAAGAGGAGATAGAAAATCAAAAGGATGATTTTATTGTTCACATCCACAAGAAGTCTGAGAAGAAGGAGAATAAATCATAGGAAGGAACTTCAAAGCCTGAAAAGAAGAAGACAAAATCTCCTCTAATAAGAGATCGTTCACTAATAAAGTTAGATGCTTTGGTTAACAACATGTAACATGATGGTATATTAGAAGGAACTATAAAATTGTATGATAAAGTAGATGAGGAAGACAAGAAAAGAATAGTTGAAGCCATCATACAGTATATCATCATTTTAGATGTGGATATGAATAACATTCGGAAGAAGGTGCCTAGTGTGGTATGGGAAACCTTAGTGGAAAGAAGGTGTGAAGCAGTTGAAGCAGATGACAAGATGAAATCTGATGCTCTAGAGGAAATCGGGTCCTCTTTATTTGAAAATGACAAAGCTACATTAATTGAAGTGTGTACAAAGGAATTCAGAGTGAAGCAAAGGGTCACCATTCTAATGGGTAGAGAAAAGGATAGTGAAAATAAGCTAAATCAAGAAACAATGAACACTATGAGAGACATAGAAGAGAAATTTGGGATGATTGCATCTTCATCATCTAGAACAGCTCAAGACAAGGAGCCTGGAAAAGAAAAAGTTACTGATGCAAAGGAAAATATTCCTCTGATTACCAATTTACCTATTTTTAAAAAAGTTTTAGAAGATGTGAAAACTCATACTATAGAAGAAACTCTATAATTTGATGATACAGAGAATGTGGTGCTCTCACCACCACCGGTAGATGATACAAATTCTTTTTCTAGAGACATCTTCTCCTCCTAAAGATATTGAAAACACCATGTGTGCAAATAATGAAAACTAGAAGAATGATTCCAATGATGGTGCTGAAGACCACCCTGACAAGAAGAATGAGGATGCTAGAAATGAAGGTGAAGGAAATAAAAATGGAGAAGAAGAAGAAGGTCAAGGAGAAAAGAATAGTAATAATAAATATGATAAGGAAGAGGAGGATGAAAACATAAATAAACAAAAGGAAAATCCCTCCAACAAAGGAGATGAAGAAGAGAAAGATAAGAATAAAGAAGAGACCGAGGTTGGAAAGAATGAAGAAGAGTCTTAAAAGATCATAGAGCTAAAAAATCCATCCATAGAATCCTCTGGAAATACTCTTAAGGGTATTTTTACAAAATAGATGAGATTTCAACCTATCATTCCTCCCCAGTTGATCCTGCTCCCATTATACCAAGGTAGTGTAGATCTGAATGAGATCTCACCTATTCAAAAGTTGGAGCTCAGAGATGCTTTTCATGCCTCTAAGAGAAAGGAGATTATAGAGACTCATCAAAAGGGGACTGAACTGATAAATGATGTCATCAAGTCTTTACAGGATGCTACCACTGGTGCTAGAATTGATAATTCATTAACTCTTGTTGAAAATTTAAGGTTTTTAGTTGATTCACTCTAAGGAATATGCCTCCAATCTGAAGTAGACTGAAAAGGAAGTGGAATCAAAATTCATAGAGAAGAGGTTACTTGAGTTGCAAGATAGATGTGCATCTACACATGGGAAAGTAAAAGAATGTCTAAAAGAAGTGGAGTGTGAAGATGAAGCCAAGACATTGTTTTTGTATTACATGGGGTGACTGGAATCTATTTATTCACATGTAACTAATGCCTCCAAAACACATGACCCCATGCATGACAAAGAATATACCTCTTGGACTGCCATTTCTGATTTGCAAAATAAATTTTCCACTCTTCAAAGGAAGAAAGAAGGCAAAATAAGGAGATTTAGACAGCTTGGGGACTTGGTGAAGACCAAGCACATCCTAGTGTCCAGTTCCCTTGCTGATGTAGAAAGGCTTGAGAAGATAAATCCTAATCCAGGCACTTTGGAAGAGGGAGAGGAGAGCTTAGTTGAATTGGAATCAATGTATAAGTCACTTGCTACAACTAAGAAGATTTGGAATGAAGGAAAATATATTTGGAAAGTAATCCTTAAGGAGCTTGAAGGTGCCTCCTCCTCTAGGTGAACATATTTCACTTGTATATTATTTCATTGTTTCAATTGCTTTTAGTTTTTCCTTGTACATATGACTAGATCCAATTTTTGGGATAACTCCCTGAGGGGGAGTCAATTCAGTTCATTTCAGTTATTTTTTTGTACATATACATCGAATTTTAGAGTTTACTCATGTGTGTTACCGAAACACCCTTTTTCCTTGATGTTAAAGGGGGAGAAGAATCGGGTAGAAGTTTTGGTAATGGAAAAGTGGAGAAAAATTATCAAAGATGTTTGATGTATGAAAGGGGGAGATCATGCAAGATAGAAGTTTTGCAGATAGTTTTGATGGTGTATGTTTTGAATTTTGGAGATTCATTTTTTTGCACATGTTTCCATCAATGACAAAGGGGGAGATTTTTGAAAGAATGAAGAAGGAACCCTTTTTTGTGTGTTGTCATCAATGCCAACATTAATTGTTGACAATTTTTCTAATATGGAGAATAGAGTGTATGCATCTTAATCTGATAATTTGGTCTAGAATTGCTCATGTTATAAGATCAACTTATGAGGTTATAGTATGTTATTCAAGACTACTAAATGTACATGTGAACAATATTTTAGTGATTTTGGATGAACAAGCTGAAAGTTACAAGTAACAAAAGTTTGACATTCAATTTTTGGCTTTATACAAGGTAAATGAGTAAGTACAATATAGTCTGCATTCCTTCAATATTTGGAATTAGTCTTTACAATTTTGGGAGATTGTTTACAGATTTCAGTACACTACATATTCCATATGGTGAGTGATTATGTGAAGTATGTGTGATTTGTTGGCTTATTTTGTGATTAGGTCTAATTCTTGGCCAACCTAATACTTGATATGTGTTGAAAAGATTAAATATGTATTATGGATATTAGTGGGATCTATTTTAGATCCATGTCGACCTAAATTAAGTGTTGCACATTTGATTTGAGTGTGAAGAATTTTTTGAATCTTGTATGGAGTTGACAAGGTGATTTTGAATTAAATAGGGCTACATCTAATTAGGTCAACCTAATTGATGTATGCAGATGTAATTGGGTATATATGTGAGACATTTTTGAGTTGTAGGAAGACAATGACATGAAATGAGATGTGAAGAAGATATGATAATGTGTGAACATGCAAATTTAGATGTGTGAGACCAGAATAAGGGCATAATTTTTGTGAATGTTGAGCAACTGCTAAATAGAGTAGTGTTTTGTATTCAAAGCTTCAAAGGAACTGGATTCAACACAAGGAAGGTGCACTTTGTATCAATTCACATTTTGGCTATGTAGCCATTTCTGTTTTGTATCTATTTCTAGTTGTAAGCGTTATAAGGACAGTGTGTCCTGGCAGTGATCCCCTGTAATATCTTATAACTGGTTATAATATATTGTGAGCTAATACTCACTGTGGTTTTTCCCTTTTTGGTTTTTTCACGTAAAAATATTGGTGTTCATGTGTTATGTGATCTCATGATTCCTTTCATGCTTTCATTCATAGTTGTAGTTAGATATTTTTTGATTATTTTATGGATTATGATTAAATGGTTTAATAAAATATTGATTCACCCCTCCTATCAGTATTTTGGGTGTTCAACAGAATATTTTTAGACCATTGGAGATACCAATTAGACTAAACATGTTGCCATATCACTGTTGGAGAAGATTGCAAGTTTATTTTTGAAATCATTTGATTTAGGGAAAATGAGGATGGCTCTGTGCTTCGTCGGCCGAGCTAGGGCGTATGTGCCCTAGCTCGTTCTCTGAGCTTTGTTGGCTGTGCGCTGGAGGGGGGTTCTGTCTGCGTTTGGGGTGAAGTTGGGGCCTGGTTTTTCTTTCTTGCGGGGTCAGTTTCCTTTGCTGTGCGGTGGAGGAGTTCTTTGCTTGTCGGTTGGGTGTGGTCGGGTGTTCTCTCTGCAATGGGTGGTGTGTTGGCGAGTTTTGGTATGCCTTTTCTTAGGTAAGTGTTGTCTACTGGCAGGAACCGTGTGGGGCTTAGTTTGTTGGGTGAGGAGAGTAGGGTTTGGTGTGGCGCCATTTGTTTTTTGTGCTGAGTGGTGCCTCGGTCTGGGGTGGAGCTATCTTTTTATCCGAATATCTTGAATTTTGGTGGGATGTGGTTTGGTGCCCGAGGGAATTTGCTTTACCTTGTGCAAGTTGTTGTCTGTGCTTTCTCGTCACGGGGGCTTGCATGCCCACCTGGGCTCTTGTCTTGGATTCATGTCATGTGGGGATTCATTTGGGGTTAGACTTGGGATGGATTTCTGTCATGCCTTTGGATCTAAACCATCGACGCAGGGGACAAAGGTTTTTGATAATAATCTGTTTGCATCAGATCAGGAAATGAATAGTTCTGGACTGTCTGGAGGACCTAGAGTTACCAAAATTAATGGATGTTTGGAAAGATGTAAGGAGAGACCGAAACTGGTTATCCCGATGGAATTGCTGGTGAATGATATTGACTATTATTCGAAACACTCCTTTTATTGTAAGTTTATGGGTTTAAGGGTCTCGTTGCAATTTTTGGAATCTTGGGCTCAAAGGACTTGGTTGCCGAAAGGAGAAATGGAGATTAGACTCCTAGCTAATAATTACTTTATGGTTTCATTTGATTGCATCGCCGATCGGAATAGGATTTTTGAGGGGGGTCCCTATTTCTATAACCAAGTGGGTTTGTTTATGAAGCCGTGGCATGCGGGTTTCAATCGGACTGAAGAGCTCTCGAATAGGGTTCTAGTGTGGGTTCGTCTGCCATGGTTTCCAGTCAAATGTTGGTGAGAGGATGTCCTACATTTGGTGGCTTCACTGCTTGGTAAACCAGTTGGGTCTTCACAACAGACGTAGTTTGAAAAGGTAATGAATTTTGCCCGTATTTGTGTAGAAATTGGTTTAAGCATGCCATTTCCAGATTTTGTGGAGGTGAGTGCAGGATCATATACATGGGTGCAACAGATAGACTATGAAACTCTTCCTTTTCAGTGTCGATTTTGTCATGAGTATGGACACTTGCAGCGTAGGTGCCCTAGGGCTAAGCCAGTAGGGACCCATTCTGGACAAACTCCTCGCAACCCACCTGGGGCTGTTAAGGGGAAGGGGTCTATTCCGGGTGATGATATTGCTGAGGATGGATTTATTCCTATCAAAGCTCGCAACAGAAATCAGGGGCAGAAGAGGACTCTGGGGGAGAGGCAGGATGATGTTTCTTTTAACAGGTTTGAGGTGTTGGATGATCTCAACCAACAGGAAGTGAATCCAGGTTTGACAGACTTGGATCAAGGAGCTTTGGGATTAGGAAAGAATGGGCCTCCTTCGGAGGTTATATAGGTTGTGCAGGACTTGGGTGTTGGGCAGATGGACACAGATCAGCAATTGATTGTTTCGGCTGGACCGGATCCTGTGCATGGGACTTTGACGAATGGGGGAGAGGGTTCTCCTTTACCTATAAAGATTGGTGTGGAAGTTGGAAAGAGCTCCAGTTCCTCTTCTCGCATGGGTATTCAACAAAAGGACCCAAAGAAAGGGGTTGGTGAGAAGAACCCCAAGATGGGTAGGAAAAAGGATTTAGAAAAGATAAAGTCAACTGGGGAGACTCTGGTGGAGTCAGGGGTAGTTAAGCCCCTAGATTCTCACTTCTTGCGTACCCAGAAATGATTGTTATATCTTGGAATGTGAGGGGCTTGAACAGTGGACCCCGACAAAAAGTTGTTCATGATTTGGTTAGGAATCAATCTTTGGATGTTCTTTTTCTTCAGAAAACTAAGCTTTCTGTGGAGAGTATGGTGAATATGGTACCTAAGCTATGGAAGTATGGTGAGTGTCAATGTGTTGGAGCTCACGGTGCATCCGGGGGGGTGGCTTGCTTATGGAATCCATAGAGTATTTTCCCTCTCTGGTGGTTGTCTTCTAGGTCGACTATTTCGTTGGTGGCCTCTTGCTCTGTGACTGGAGAATGTATTCTCCTCTCCAATGTGTATGCGCCTGTTGAGTATCAGGGTAAACAGCTTCTTTGGTCTCATCTTCGATATGTTCGTAGCCTGGCTCCTTTCCACCCATGGATTCTGGCTGGGGATTTCAACGCTATTGTGGAGTTGTCTGAGAAAAGGGGTGGAATTATTTGATTGGAGCCTTCTGCTCTGCTTCTCAGGGATAGCATTTCTGATCTAAATCTTATTGATGTTCAGCCCAGTAATGATCATTTTACTTGGAATAATAGGCGAACTGGTGAAGACTGTGTTGCTGAGAGGCTTGATCGATTCTTGTTCTCCTGTTATTGGGTTGGTGACTTATGGTCAACCTCCTCTGAAATTTTGGATTGGAGGGGTTCGGACCACTAGCCTATCAAGCTTAGCATCATCTCTGCTCGTGCACCTCGTTCTCCTTCCTTTAGATTCCAGCTTATGTGGTTACGGGACTCTACTCTTTTTGACCAAGTGGCTGCGTGGTGGAGGATTGGTAGACCTGCTTTTGGTACAGAAATGTATACCTTTGCTAAGCTTCTTCAATTTGTCAAGTATCAGCTTAAAAGGTGGAATCGCCGGTGTTTTGGCAATATTTTTCATGATAAGGCCGCTGCCCAAGAAGAGTTAAATAATGTTACAAGATTGATTCGGGATATTGGGGTTACAGAGGATCTTTTGAAAGAAGAGGCTAGAACTTTGAAGGTGGTCGAGGAATGTGAGTTACATGAGGAGATATATTGGAAGCAAAAGGCTCGGATTGACTGGTTGTAGGAAGGGGACAAAAATACTGCTTTTTTCTTTAATTCTGTGAAGGCTAGGAGGCATGGTAACTCTATCTTTGTGTTAGTTAATGACAGAGGGGATCATGTTGCCTCATTTCAGGAAATCGTGACTGAAGCATCACAGTATTTTGCTGCTCTTTTTAAAGAGGACTCTCAAGGAGGTTCAGTTGAGGAGGAACAGGTTCTTTCGTGTGTCCCTCAATTGGTCTCCAGGGAGGTGAATGAGGATCTGATGAGGGAGATTTCTCTAGAGGAGCTGGAGGAGATTGTGTTTCAGATTAAGAGGGGTAAAGCTCCTGGCCCGGATGGTTACCCAATAGAGTTCTTCCAAGAGTTATAGGAAATCATAAAGTTGGACATTCTAGTGGTTGTTCAGGAATCCCAGAGGAACAAGCAGATGTTGTGTGCTCTTAATTCCACTTTCATTGCTCTCATTCCCAAGTGTGAAGGTGCAAATAGGTTAACTCAGTTTAGGCCTATCTCCCTTTGCAATGTGGCATATAAGATTATTGCGAAGTTAATGGCTGAGAGATTGAAGAAGTGGCTTAAAGTGTTGATCTCGAAGGAACAAAGTGGGTTTGTTGCAGGTCGAATTTTTTTGGACGGGGTTGTTATTGCTACTGAGACCATCCACTCCATGGCCAGTTCCCAAGAGAAGACTATGTTTATTAAATTGGATATGGCTAAGGCCTATGATAGGGTTAGATGGTCCTTCCTTTGGAATATCCTTGGTGCTTTTGGATTTTGTACTGAATGGATCCAATGGTTTATGAGTTGTGTTACGTCTGTATCCTTCTCGGTACTGATAAATGGAGATCACTTTGAAATTTTTGGAGCATCTCGGGGCCTTCGCCAAGGGGACCCTCTATCCCCGTACCTATTTCTTCTTTTTGCTGAAGGTCTTGGGCATTTGCTGAGAAGAAATGTTGGGTTAGGCAGCATTCAGGGTTGGCATTGGGGTGGAGACTTGCCTCTACAGTCTCATTTGTAGTTTGTGGATGACACTGCCTTGATGGGGATGGCTACTGTCAGTGAAGCTACTTTTTTGAGACAGTTGTTGGATGTTTACTTGGTGGCATTGGGGCAATTGATTAATGAAGATAAATCTTCCATCTTCTTCTTTAATATGCCTGCCCCCATTCAGAGAAGAATTGCTAACATTTTGAGGTTTCAGATAGGGGTTCTCCCTTTTATGTATTTAGGCATTCCAATTTCTGTTGGTCATCTTCCCAAGGGTTCTTGGCAGAATATCATTGATAAGTTCTGGGTGAAATTCAATCATTGGACTCATAGATGGTTGTCTTTTGCTGGACGGGTTCAGCTTCTTAAATCAGTTGTGCAAGCTCTCCCTACTTACAAGTGTATGCTTCAAGTGGCTCCGGTTGGGTTTCTTAAGGAGTTGGACTCTCTTAAGAGATAGTTTTTATGGGCTGGATGCTTGTCGTCCTCCAAGTGGAGCCTGGTCAAGTGGGAAGAGGTGTGTAGTCCTAAGCAGTATGGTGGTTTGGGACTTCGATAGTCTTCTTTGTTTGGAGTGGTTGTGGCTGCTAAGCTTTTCTGGCGTTGGTGTGTGGAGTAGGATCAAGTGTGGGCTAGGATATTATCTCATAAGTATTTCCCTGGTGTCCCTCGGCATGATCTCCTTAGGTAACCTCTTGAGGGGAAAGGGTCGGTGATTTGGAGTACTCTTCAGAAGGGTGCGAAGCTCATTAAGGAGGGTTTATTTTGGATTTGTCGTCAGGGTTCGAAAGCTCTCTTTTGTTCTGACTCTTGGGATGGTTTCCCTCCACTTATCTCTTAGTTTCCTCACCTGATTCTGTTGAGCCAAAGTTTTCTTGCGGTTGGTTGGTCGCGGGTGAGTGACTTCAAGTCATTTTCTTCTTATGGGCGGTTGGAGAAGGCTTGTCGGAAGGATCCCACCCTATGGCCGGATGTGGGTGAGGAGGAAGGCAGGGCTGAGCTTAACACTATTCTTCGTAGTAGGCATTGTAGTTCTCTACAGGAAGAGGATATCATTGCTTGGGCTCATAATCCCAAGGGGAGTTATTCTGTTGCTTGGGGCTATCAGGTGTTGCTGGATCAAAAGTTGGCTAGGGCAGAGGTTCAGTGGTGGAAGAGGGTGTGGAGTAAGCTATCATGGCCTAAATGTAATTGTTTTGTTTGGACTTTAGCATGGAATAGATGCTTGACCTAGGATAACATTCATAAACGGGGTTTCCAGGGGCCTTCAGTTTGTGTTCTCTGTGGGAAGGCGGAAGAGGAATCCTCTCACTTGTTCTTCCGATGTCCCTTTGTTGTTCAACTTTGGCATTGGTGGTGGGAGGTTTGGAAGAAACCATGTGTGCATGCTTCCTCTTTGGTGGAGTTCTGGGATAGTATGGGAAGACCCCCCTTTGTCGGCCTCCTTTTTGTAGGATGTCTGGTATGCTGGACCTACTTTTCTTCTTTGGCAGGCCTGGTTGGAGCGAAATCGTAGAATTTTCTGTGGTGTTAAATTGGTGGGTTAGCAAGTGTGGATTCATATATTAGGTATGATACAGGAGTCGGTTGTGGCCAAGTGCGAAGTGTCTTTCCCCCTAGGGAAAGAGGATGCTGAGTTGGTTGATAGATTGGGACTTCAAGGGATACATTCTTCTTCTGGGGGTTCCAGGAGATGCAGACTTGGGGCCAAGAGAGTGTAACGGCTGGGTAGATGGCTTCCTCCTCCAGATGGAGTCTTGAAGATCAATTCTAATGGATCTTCTAGAGGTAATCCTGGGCCTGCTGGGATTGGTGGGGTTGGCAGAGATTCAGGGGGTTCAGTGATTTTTATTTTCTCTATTCATGAGGGGGAGAAGACGGTCAATCTCATGGAGGGCTTGGCGATTCTTTATGCTATGGAGCGGGCCCTTGCTTTGGGATGGAATAAGGTTATTTGTGAGGCTGATTCACAAATCTTGATTAATTTGTTGAATGAGAGAAAGATGTCTAATATTAATTGGCAGTTGGCTTCAGTTGTTCAAAGTATTCTTCAGGTTTGCTCCAGGATGGAGGTGGTTTCTTTTGTTCATATCCCAAGGGAGTGGAATCGGGTTGCTGACTGCTTGGCTAAATGGGCTTCTGAGCATGATACTGGCTGGAAGATTGAGGATTGGATGCAGGTCTCCCCTGAGTTACGTCAGGACTTGGATAGAGTCCTTGAAGAGGATAAAAAGATATTGGAAGATAGTTGATTTTTTTTTGTTCCTGCTTTGGTGATTCTTTGGTTTTTTGGGGCTAGCCCCTTGGTTTTGGTGTAATACTCTCTTTTGATTTTCAATAAAGTTTTTACCCCTCTTTTAAAAAAAAAAGATTACAAGTTTGGGACATTTTTGTACCTATCATCCCATGTTGTATAGTCCTCCTTAGTAGGCCAATTCAAGGCCATAAATTCATCCAACTTAGTTTTATGAGGACCACATTTCACCATTATCTGTGTGGCATCTTTGTCAAATTCCTCTAAAAAGGTGCTAGTATTTGACAACTTATTCATGTTGTCCTTCAACATTGACATCTTCACATCCCCCTCTTCACAAATTAAAATAGCCTCAACATTGATGACCACATCCACGTTGCCTCTCCACTGCTCATAGTTCTTAACACCTCCATCACAATTGAGAATGTTTGTTAGAAGACCAAGATCACTCTCATCAAAATTTTGTAGCAGTGCCTTAATCCTTTTCTCCAAGGGGTCTACTAATCCTTGGTAATCAATAATCTCCTTCACCATTTTATAAGTTGGATCTATTTGTAGTGGCTTATTTTAATCATGTGTAGACCCAATGACCATATTCTTCAACACACTTAATATGGTCACCCATGCCTACATCAAAGGGAGAGCAATGGCTCTATCCTTCTGTTGTATCAATTCTTCCCTAGTTACTTCCCTTGGAGGAGTTGCAACTAATGTACCTGGAGTGAGGTATGCAATAGGTACATTATTTGGATTGTACACTAATTTGTCTATTGAAATTGAGGGAGGAGAGTGAGCAGGAGGTGGTGATTAAACTAGAGATGTTGGTGGGGTTGGAGCTTGCACTTGAGTTACTGATGGCCCTGCCATCAAAGTTGGCCTAGATTGCAATGCTTGCAATTTCTCTTTCAATAGTGCACTCTCAAGTTGTAATTATACAAAAAAAAATTATCCTTTTTGTACACCACCACAAAATCATTATATTCTTTATTCTTTGCTTCAAATTTCTCCTACAAAGATTCCATAGTTGCTTTGTTGAATTGAGCAACATTTATAACCAATGTGGTTGGCTCCATAGCTGAAGTATTTGATACTCTTTTTATGATCAATCCTCCCCTGATATCTAATGTAGGCTCTACCACCTCTGGCTTTTTTGTGTTTGGATCCAATGACCAAATTTCCAAAGTGTCCCACTAAGGGTTGAATGTTGATCCTTGCAAGAAAATTGCTGCTTCTTCTTCTATGGCAAAGACTAGAGTTTCATGCCTCCTCATAGTATCAAATGCAATGGTTGAAGCCAAGTCCCACTCTGGTAATAGGAGAACCCCACTTTTTCTCACTAACTCCCTACCCTCAGCTAGTGTGATGTCTTTGTATTTAGATTTCATCTCTGTGAGTACCTTTGATTATATCACTTGCCTTGGGAGTTCTAGGCTTTCAATCATTTTCATCTTTATATTCTCATTATACTCATCACTTCTAGCCCTCCATACAATTCTTGAAAAGCCTTGGTCTTCACAAAAGAATCATCATCCATAAAATCATTGCAAGCTTTCTCTTTGACATCATCCACGCTGTTAATTCCACTCAAATCAGCCTTGCTCAATTTGAGGCTTACTATTTGTGGAAACATCCCCCTTGAGGGTGAGGGCATACCCTACCTCATTTCATTCTCAGTTACAATTATTTCCTCATCTGAATTAGGAGAATAGTCAACAAGCCTAGTTGATTTAACCTTTCTTCTATTTGGTGAAGGTTGCCTTAGTGGTGGAGATTCTCTAGGTGGAGAATCAAGCTCAATAACTTGAGGAGTAGTTGATCTTGGAGATGAAAGTGGTGGCAGCTGTGGTGTGGGTGAAGATTCCCTTGACCCCTCTAACTGAGTAGGGATGGAAATTTTCTGTCGCTTCTTCACTATGATCTTCTTCCTTGCAAATACATGCAGCTTCTTGGGAGGTTGATATGTTGGTCTTTCCTTCACCATGGGGGCTTTCCCCTTATATTTTTCATCAGTCACCTTTGCCTTTCCTTTATCCTATACTATTATTTCTTCTTCCAACTACCCTACCACTTTATCAAAGTTCTGCAGCATTGTTTCCACCCTCAACATTTCATCGTTTATATCTAGGAGATCCTTGAAATTAGGATCCTTTTCTTGCATTTCCTTTTATAACTTATTGAAGGATAACCACTTCATCTTCCTCTCTTCTTGAAATTTGTAATAAAAAATATTTTTGATTACATCCTCAAGGAAATAGAAATTATAATAAAAATTACCCCCTTTGATTATGTTCTTTAAGGCAACCATGACACCCTCTGGATCATGGTTCCTTGGCTTGCAACATTCCATCCCTAGGGGCTTGATCATTGGGAGAATTTTCTTCCACCCATCCTTAACCATAAAAAAATCTAAAAAAATTGTATATGCAAGGAAGAGAGTCCCTTTCCTCATCCCCACCAAGTTATTGTCTTCTACATCTCCCAACTACCACATAACTTCAAGGAAACCAATCCTCAATGACACATCTCTTGGTAGAACATGAGATGTTACACTTGTGTCATATACTCAGAGGATGGTGCAATCAGGATATGGGATAATACCTCCCCAATTATGCTCTATACCTAGTTCATGCCTCCCTTCCTTTGGTCTTAAGAAGTCATACAATTCCATTGGAATCCTAGGTGGATTCATCACCAAAGCTCTTTTCAACTTGGAGGAAAATACATTTTAAAATACCACAAAATTGGATTCTTGATCATCCTTATCCAAAATAGAAGTCAACATTTGGACAAACATATCCTTTCCTTTCTCATTTTTCTTATCGAATTTCATGTCTTCTCCAAAATAGCCAAATCTCATGTACATAAACATGTGCATAAACAAGGATTAACACCAAAACCTTACTATTGCTTCACCATTTTTAAGATCTATAAGGCCCTTATGCATCTCATTTCATAAATAACCTACAAAATAATAAGATGTGTTGAGCATGACATGTTGGATGTTTGCAGTCATGTACATGAAAGCAGTTGGCCTCCTTTCAGCTAGCTCAAACCCCAAAATTTGAAAAAGGTTATAGAAATTTCTTTGAAAGTAATGCTCAAATAAGTTGATCTGGTAGGGTTCCTTGTTATATGGGTTGAGTGCGATTTTGCTTCCTCCTTTCCCTCTTCCCATAAAATTTGTCAATATTGACACCTTGAAAGTTAGAATCACCTTCTCATATTCTTTTTTCAACTTCTTCTCATCAATTGGTACCATCTCAGCATATTCCTAGGGATTAATTTGAAAAATTCAACAAGTCCTTCCCTAGTGACATCCATGATCTTTATTCCAGAATGTGTGCTCACAACCCTAACATTAGGGTCATAATTTGCTACAATAGCTTTCAGGAGGTCCACATCTAGGTACACATTAGGGACAACCAATTTACCCATATCCAACCTCCATCCATTACACATGGGAATACTCAAAAACCTCTTCCCAAAACAATGTTTGAATAGGGTCCATCTAGTGACTAGTAATATAGCATCTTTGATGGCATGTTGTCTGTTGAGAATGCCATCCTCAAATCCAGGGCCTTGGAACATTGCTTGGAAATCATACTTTTTATTGGTGGAAGGTTTCAACTACTCCAGTGTATCTTAGAAAGGGGTCATCTCTTAGACTCAGAACCAGAAGCTTGAGCCTTTGGGGGTGACATTTCAATAAAGGAAGATGCGAGCTAGGGTTTTTTTAAGTTCAACTAGTATTTTAAATCAAATGTAGGAAAACCAAAGCAAACTCATAGCAATTGAGATACAATCTATGAACGTCAAACCCTAAAATATGCCTAATTGCAATTTGACATAGGAAACTAGCACTTATATGCAAATTTGATGGGAATTCAGTAAAAGAATGAGCGATTTTTACTTACTGGTATTTGACACTTGAAAACACTAATTCTAGTTGTGAAGATCTCGAAAAGCATTGCTACTAATCTCTAGATGCTTTAAAAAACTTTGTAAATCACAATAATGGTTTCATTCCTACTTTTATGGTGAGAAAATCCTTTTATTTGGTTGTTGAACATCACTTCCGCCATTATTGTTCTCTCATGCTAACTAGAACAACTCCATCAACCTTGTTTGCAATTTTAAATTACAATCGTTGATCTTCCAAGGATTGGATCAATGGACGACTCAGATGGAGTCATAAAAGTTTTAAAACTTGACTTATGTTGACCTCAACATCCAACCAATTAGAATTCTCCATGTGGAAACCTTCCTTGTTGTCCCTACAGGCTCCACCACACTTTACAAGCCATGAGAATGTCCACGTGTTGCTAGCCCATTATCCCGTAGAGATTTGTAGGAAAGTGATCAACGATCATGAGCTAGTGGGAAACGACCCAAATCAAACCAATACAGTCCAATTTGTGCACCACTAACCCTAATCATATGCTCATGTGGTTAACACTTTTATCAAATGGACGGTTAAGATTAAAACATCTTTCTTTCCTTTTTACCATGTGCGTTGAAAATCCTTTTAGTAGCTCGGTCTTTAAAGATTCTAAAGTCATATTGAAATATTTATGAAATATTTCCCTTCCTTAATAGTTATTTGAATGTTTTGGATGAAGCCACGTGGTGGCCACCCACTATCCCTTATGGTATCAACATCTTTAAAAGATTCCTTGTGGGTGGCGGGGAATGGTCAGGATTAATCACTGGGATCAATCACAACCCTTAGCTCTTGGGCCCACCATTATCACTACCTCAGACACTGTCATGTCCCACCAAAGAAACATGACACATGACACATGGCACATGCTTGCTATCCCTCATAGTATTTTTTGAGATCATTTTGATAGTGCGGGCTGGTGGGCAATGGTCTAGATTTAATTTTTGGGGCCAGCCACTTCTTTAGGAACTTTTAGCAGCATGTGCTTTAAGTCATAACTTAGAAAGGGGAATCCATAGGTCGACACATAATATAAGACTTAATATTTCAGACCCTAAGGTAATATCATAGTATGAAGGCACAAATATTTTGACCCGCAGACTATTGGACTTAGGAAAACATTAAAAGGTGCATTCAACCAAATATTTCACTAGGAATAAAAAAGGGGCCACCCAATGACATTAATGGCTTAAGTTGTAACTTAAGTAGCTAGGAAAAATTGAAAGCACGTTAATGATGAAATAAAACAACACTAGGTATTTTGTATAGATGAGGGTTTTAACCCTAATACTAAACCCTAACAATTGGAAAACAAAACCCTAACACCCAGAAGGCCCAAGGATTATCAAAATTTTGAAATGTAACCCCAATAACTAGTAAAAATTTTAAAGTCCTATCAACCCTTTTCACCAATCTTCCCAAAAGATCAGTTCTAATAAACAGGTGTTTAAGGAGATCACTTTTTACAATTACATGAGTTTCGGCATGGAGAAGGTAATGTTGCAACTTTTACTTTGCAAAAAAATGAGTGAGACATTGTTTCTCCATGGTAGAATAGTGAGTGTCATAGTCAACTAGAAAACAACTAGTGTAGTAGACTGTTCTCTCTTTAGCATCATCATCATGTTGATCCAATAAAGTTGCTAAGGCATGAGGTGATGTAGAGATATAAAGTAAGAAGGTTCTATCCTATATATTTGGCATCAAGATGGGAGGATTAGCCAAAAATATCTTGATTGACTCGAAATATTTCTCACAATCATCATCCCATCGGAATTGAACATCTTTTTTTAAAAAACATGTGAAGGCAAGAATGTGATTGGCCAATTGAGATACAAATCTATGAATTTCTTGAATATTCCCTTTTAAAATACATAATTGAGGGATGTTCTTAAGAGGAGGAATGTTGAAAATTGCATTGATTTTATTTGCATCAACTTTGATTTCATGGTGAGAGGCAATAAATCCTAAAATATTGTCAGCATCTGCACCAAAGATGCACTTAAGAGGATTTAGTCTCATCTTATAGAGTTGAATCCTTTCAAAGATAAGTCAAAGATTTTTGACGTGATCATGACAAGTCATATACTTAGCCAAGATGTCATGAATTTTTTGAATGAAGTCATGAAAATAAGGGTCATCGCCCATTGGTAAGTTGTTCTAGCATTCTTTAATCCAAACGACATGACCACATAACATAAATTACCCCAAGGGGTAGTGAAGGTTTTCTATTATTGATCCTCTAGGTTAATACGAATCCAATTATAGCTCGAGAAGCCATCTATGAAGGACAACAAGGCATGGCCTACAATCGAGTCTACAATCATATCAATATTAGGTAACAAAAAATTATCTTTAAGAGAATCCTTATGGAGATCACAAAAATCAATACAGATGTGAATATGGTCATAAAGCTTGTTGAGAGCAATGATATTCAATATCCAAGGAAAATAGTCAATAGGATGGATAAAAATAGCTTTCAAGAGCTTTCTTATCTTAGTATTGACTAATAAGGAAACCTTGGGATTTATTTTTTTGGATCTTTTGTTTAATGAGATTAGTATTGGGACATAAAATGATATTATGAACCACCAAAAAATCATCAATACATAAATACCAAGCATGTCCTCATATTTCCAAGCAAAGATATTAGGATGAGAATGTAACAAATCAGAGTGTTGTTTAGACTCTTCTAAAGAAAGGCACTTTCTAATCTTAATTACCTTTTCAAAAGACTTAGGATCCATGAAAAAATCAAAGGTATCCCATTTAAGGAAAGTACTACAGTTTTTAGGATGATATATGGGAACATTATCATCCATATTAGACAAAGGGGCTTTCTCATCAAAGCTCATAATAGATTCTCCAAAGTATGCTTATTTGTTCAAGCGATACGAGAATCTTTGTTTATGGTGATAATAAGGAAAATGAGAGTAGACACCTAATAATTCTTCCAATCTTCCTCTAAAGAGAAGACGTTTGGAGGAGAGTCTACTTTACTTTCAATCAGTTCGGGATGAACTAGATTGAAAGGCTCGACAAAAATCATGTTGATAATCCACCATGGTTTCTGCTTAGACTATTCATGAGAGAAACTGAGCCCCAAGTTACACTTGTGACATACATTATATAGGGACTTGAATGCCTTGTTTGTTACACCCACAACCTTTACATCTATAACCATATTTAAAGAAATTTTTGAAATCAGGACCATAACATGTTTGTAAGTCTTAAGAAGGAGGAGGATCTACATAGAGGGAATCATTCCTGTAGTGGGGATCTTACTCCTCTATGGGATCACAATCATATTCCTTGATGAGAATACAAATATTAACCTCAAAAAAAGCATGGTTATCTTCCTCAATAGGGGTACAATCATTCTCCTTGATGGGAGTATGGTCACTTTCCTCAGTGGGAGGACAATCAACTTGCTTGGAAGTGGTGTATGAGATTATTGGAATGTCTAGATGGATAGGATCAACTTTGTACTTGCCAATAAATAATTTGGTAAAGTCTGAGGATCCCCAATCATCACCTAGGTATGCATTCAATTTAGAAGAAGAAGTAGAAGGGGTAGACTTAGGATTCTCTACTTCAGGACGATCTTCTTTAGGGACATTTCTCTTAGGAGTAGCCTTTAAAGCAAGCACTACCTAAGAGGATGTTAATGAATTAGAAGATAATGAAGGAATGGAATTTTAAGAGTAGAAGCAACCAAGGTTTGACTAGCAGCTGCCATTTCATAAAGGTGTATAGCATTAGGGTCAACCTTGATTGTAGTTACTTCATTATTTGTAAAAAAATTTGTACAAGGATGCAAAGTAGAAGTTACTAATCCTAAAGCATGAATCCAAGGTCTCCCTAAGAGAATGTTGTAAGGTAAAGGACCTGACATAAAATAAACCAAAGTGGGTATGGTAATGGGTCCCAACCTCAAAGGCAAGATTATCATGCCTAGGGCTTATTGACCAACATTATCGAATCCATGAATGTATAATGAAGAAGCAATAAGAGAAGATGAACCACTTTTGATCTTAGGCAATAGTTCAATGCTAAATACATTAAGAGTTGAACTGGTGTTAACAAGAGCAAGCCTAATGCTACTATTATTAATGTTAACTATTATCATTAGAGGATCTGATTGCTTTTGTACTTCTAGAGGCAAGAGTTCTTGTAGATAGAATGTAATATTTAGTGAATCCTCACAAATATATTCCATCAATGCATTAACGTCTATCATCCTAATAGAAGAAGGCAAGAGGATATTGTGTAAAGCTTCATGAAGCATACCTTGATAAGCCAAAGTAGTCTAAAGAAAATTCCATACTAAGATCTCGATGGGAGTAACATGAAGTTTCTCTACAAGATCATACTCATCAGGTGATTTAGCTACATGTTTAGGTTCTTGAGGAAGAATTGGTTGAGAAGGTGGTAAAGAAGTTGGTTGGGAAGTAGGTTGATTCAAATTTTATTGATTCCTTCTAGTGTTGTATGTATGACCTACAATGTTATAGGAAGGAGTTGTAGCTTTCAATAATCTCATGTAAAGGTTTGATGAGTCACTTGTGAACGAGACCCCATGAATATAATGAATTCTCTTAGGATATGGGCTATCCAACGTCACATAAATGATGGGTCTATTAGGTCTTTGGGGCGTAATGCATAATTCCACTACATTCACAAAATCTTTGACTTGTGAAGAAGAAGATGGTTGAGATGAATAATTTTGTTCAAAAAATATATAGATAGAAGGAGATGTCTCTAAGAAATAATCTATGGAATCATCTAACATATTGAAATATTGTTTGGAAAAGACATTATTAAAAGCATCTAAGTTTTGAAGGAAAAGATCTGACATGATTACTTTCACATTGGGTTCACCAAAATGTGGAGGGGATTTGCTACTCCCAAGTCCCAAGATAAATAGGGTCGAAAGGGAGAAAATATCCCTCATTCACCTCAAAGTAAAAGCTTAAGTGATAGAGGTATAATATGAAAGAGATTGCAAAAACATAAATGAAGGAAATACTAAGCTAAGGAGATAAAATTGCAAGTTTATAGAATTTGGCAGAGAATTATAGAATATAAATTACAGAGGCATACATAACATAACTTACAGGTTCTACCCTGAGAAGAATAAACTTGCGGCCAACAGATGCCAACACATCACACGAACGTCTATGCATTGTGTTGTCATCCCTACCGAACTAGAAGCTAAAATCCAACAACCAACAAGTACCCAACTCTTTGAATCCAAAAACTTGCATGTAGAAGAATGAGGTAAAATGTTGGGGTTGTTTTAGGGCTTTCCTCATTCAAACCCCCATTTTGGTATTTCCACCTCCATGGAAAACTAGATAGATAGAGAAATAGACAAGACATGTGATAGAAACAAACCCTATTATGGAGGATAACCCCTATCATGAATAAAATAAACAAGACAAGTATATGTTTGTAAATAGACAAGACAAAGCAACAAGAGAGTGTTACCAACATTTTGTGGCTCCCTCTTGGCTTAATAGACGTGGTGTTGAGTGCTTGCAAGAGAGCCTTGGTTGTTTATGAGATGTGAATCTCATAGAGATTTACCTTAGAGAAGAGATGTAGAAGAGAAAAGAGCAAGAAGTGAGAGCAAGTGAGAATGGAGAGTGAGAGTGTAATAATGAATGAGAGAATGAGAGAAATAAGGAGTTTTGTGAGGTTAAATGGGAAGGAAGAGCCATTATGCTCGTGATTCTATTGTAATGACACATGTCATCGGCAAGAGGCATTAGATTCCCTTATTTAAACAAAAAGTTCAGAGATGCTTACACGTCGTGTGGATGTCCGCGCATTGCATAGGTGTCCAACTCTCAACTTTGCAAGAAATGAGGTGGTGGACTGCTAAACTTTGTCATTACCCCTTATGGAGTTGAAATCATGCAATTTTGAATCATAAGGTTTTTTCATAAATGTGGTTAGGCATCATAAATACAGTGGGCTAAATGTGTATTTGTGAAATTACCACGAGGTGCAATTTTACGGCACTACAGTATAGATGCAGTGCAAAGCACGTGTTACAAAAAGTAGATGCGGCATAGAAACTTGCAATTATGCAACTTTGGTTAGCAGATGCATTAAAAAATACAAATGCAGTATAAAAACATACAAATGTGTGACTCTATTTTGGTAGATGCATGGAAGGATATCGATGCGATACAAAAACCTACAAATATGTGACTCTATTTTTGTAGATGCATGATAGGATACAAATGTAGTACAAAATACTACAATTACGTGACTCTAGCTTTTTTCCTAAAATCAAGTGTTCTAAGTGATCTTTCATGTTGGTTTTGTTCAATTTGGACATAATACACTCATAAAATACTCTAAAGATAAAATAGTTGTTTGAATCTTGACTCTTGGGTAATAATGCTTAAGGCCAAAAAAGCCAATGACATCACTAGTAAAGCATAAATTGAAGAAAGTTGGAAGATAAGCACAACTTAAAATTAATCAGAATAGGTGTGTATACTCGAAGTAGTCACGCCACACAATTAAGTGCTAATACTTTGTAAGATAGGATAGAAACACCTTTCTTGCAAAAGCAAATAGCTGGAAGTACAATGGTAGAACATCAATATGAAAATAAGCTCACCTTCCTCTTCCTGGGAGGCTATAAAAGCTAAATCCAAGGATTTTTGTCTCTACTTAAGGGAGTATGTTGTGAGTAGCTTTGGGCATGATATTATACCCTACACTACATCAAGGCTATGGTTGGTGGCTCCTAGGATTCTAATTAACAAAGGTTTTTAGTGGGGGTCTATTATGAATAGAGAGCTCATTTGATAGTACCTAAGTCAGGGGGGTTTCCCCTCTCCTCTTCACCTATAGGTGTCTCGACATACCAAGTGTCATGAGGCTTGGCTCAAATGATGCTAGCCACTCATTGGGGTACATCCTTTGCTCTCCCCCCTTTTTATACCCCACTGGGAAATGTGGTTGGGGTCAAACCTTAGGGTGATGAAGTCCCCACGCAGGGCCCCTATTAAAAATAAAAAGGAGGCTATTATGTATTTCTCTTACACCCAAGATCACACACGTGTGTGAGGGGAGAGGATATGCACATAATAACCCCAAATAAAATGTTATCTAAGATAGAAATCAAAGACACACAAGTTTCAAATTTAATTTTCTAACCAACAAACTTGCATCAAACTAGTCAGTAGTTTAAATGATGTCTTTTCCAAATGGTCGCCACAAAATTGCAAACAAAGATCAGTAACTAGAAAACACCTAATTTATCTGAATCAAATTGCATGCAAAGATAGAAACTAAAAATGTTATACCTTTCAATTCAATCAAATAGATGTGTCACTATTTCTAATAGATGCATCATAGAAATAGTTGTGGTGTAGAAATCTTCAAATGCATCACAAAAAATGATTGTAGTGCAAGAACCTTCAAATGTGTCAAAGAAAATGACAAAGGCATTATAGAAGACAATTGTGATGTTGAAACCTCTAGATACAGTTGCAAAATAGGAATTGCATTACAAAACCCACAAACACCAAAATCACCAAAAATGAATACAAAAGACAACCTAGGAAGGAAAAAATCTAGGTTAGGGTTTCAAACAATCATTTTCCAATCTTTTACAATAATCAAAAACATCAATTGTTAGCTAAAAATTGAAAAATTGTAATCTCAAACAATTGTGTCATAGAAGTCAACAGATACATCACAAAAATATACACATGTGTCACAAGAAATAGATGCGTCACAATATCCCACAGATGCATCACTGGAAAATAGATGTGTTAGAGAATTCCACAAATGTGTCACAATGCACTCAATAGATACATTGTAGAACCTATAACTTCAAAAATTCCTATTTTCTCATAAAATTCGTTAGCAATTCATGTCAGGTTCATCAATTTTATGACCAAAAATCAGAAAAAAAGCTAGAATCATTAACAACAATCACAAAAACCCTATGACTCAAGCAAAATAATTCCAATATATCAATGAAGAACGAATAAATGCAAGAAATATTAAAAATCAATCAAATGATATACCTTTTCTCACATCAAACATTGAATCATCTTCATGTCCTCAATTTTTCTTTGTAAGCTATTGTTGCTCTCAGATTTTATGTGTGCACAATTATAATAAGCTCAAATGAATATGATGTCAAAATATCGAAGATCATGGTTAGCTTCAAATGAGGATGAAGGTTGTTTTTATAGAAAATGCAGGCTGGATGGATAGTCTAGATTCGAGGAAAAACTGAAAATATTGATGATGGAGAATTGATGAGAAGATTTGATTGATTAGTTAATTGGTTGCATGATTTAGTGAACTGAATGCATGGATCAATCAACTATTTGCATGATTCAGTTAAGAGGTTTGATTGAATTGTTAGCTCAGATTGAGTGTTAGTGAACTGGATTGATTGATGAGTAGACTAAAATTAATTGATTAGTGGACTGAGAGTAAGTCTCGGTCAAGAGATGAGTTGGAAATTAATAATTAATTAATTATTAATGGCATGTGCAAATGAATTAAATAAATAAAATAAATAATTTCATTTATTTTGGAGAGTGGATAATGTTAACGAATTAATGGATAATTAAAATAATTATTTAATTTAGGAAAGGGATAATGCATAATTAATTAAATAATTATAACTTATTTAAATAATTAAATGATTATAATTTATTTATTTAATTTAGAAGAACAAAGATAATTAGTGATGTAATTAAATAAATAAAATTTATTTACTTAATCAAGGAAGAATATTAGTAAATGTGAATTAATTAGTATAATTGTAGATGAGCGAATTTGCGTAGAAATGCGAAAGCGTGAAGTCATGCGAAGGGTGCGCGAGGATGGGAAAATGAGGTATTGAAGCTGATTAGGCATGCAAAGGGTTGGCATAGGCTCAGCTTGATGGCAGGTAATGTAGGTCTTCGACGTGGGCGAGCGCATCTCCTCTTGCAATTTCCCAAGCACCTGATTTGGGTGTTGCCTCGCCTAGGGATTTTGTGGTGTTTCTACTCAAATGGTTTCTTCTCCTATGGCTCCCCTCTTCATGGTGGGCTTACCATGAGTGCAGTGAGTTCTACAAGACTCATGTCATCATGGCTTGCTCTTCTTTGACTTAATGCCTATCCATTATGGGCTTTGACTCTCCCAGTACACTATAAACTAATGTTGCTTTGTTCTCAATGGGCTTGCAATCTTTCACTCTTGGGGACTCTGAGGTCCTGCTAGTGGATGACCTATTGATTTCCATATCC